>JAPYYJ010004444.1:0-10431 GCA_028533885.1 Nasua narica
GACTCAGAGGAATTGGGGCACAAGGGGCAATAGACGTCCCCCCCATGGCAGCGATGACTCGCCTGCCCCGAATCCACCCCACTCCTCCCCAGCCTCGTGGCCTAGGACAACCCCTTAGCCTCGCCTAGCCTCGGTTCATTCAGCCACAAGAATCATAGAACCGGAAACCTCCTAAAAGGAGCTGGGAACTGCCTGACGCATCCGGGGCCTTGGAAGTGACTGGTTTGTTAAATGCAACAGGGCAAATGCGCATCCGGGACACTTCCGTCCTCCTCCTCCAACGACAGGTGCACACGCAGTGCTGTACTCACTGGGAGGATGTCTGGAAGGAACCGGGGGGTGGGGGGAGCACAGGGAGCGCCTACCTGTGGGCGGCAGCTGGGGGGGACAGAGCCAGGAGCCTGGATTCCTGGTCACCGTATACACTTTCCTACCCTTTGAAATTCTTATTATAAGCATGCATATCCCTTTGCAGAATTTATATACATTATATACATATAATATATATTACGTGCATATTTAAATATTTAAAGATAAATTAATTATTGTAAATAAAATATATTTAAATATAGCAAATATTTAAATATATCTTTATTATATTTATATTACATGTATATACATATGTGTATATGTATACAAATATATATATTTCAATTTATATATAATATATGTATAAATCGAAGTGGAAATAAGGAGACAAAATCCTCCAAGATTCCCACTCTCCACAGCCTGCGTGTATCCTGCAGATGAGGGGAGGGGACAGTTCCCACATTGGTGCAGGCCCCCAGGAGCCAGTGCAGGGTCCTGGCAGCGAGAGAAGAGGAGGGACCCCAGGGCGGGGGGACGGCCAGCCCTCTGATTCATTTGTGAGGTTTTGAGAAGTGCATTCGCTGGGCACCTACTGCTCTGTGTTGGGCACCAGGGTGCTGCAGGGGACCCAGAAACTGCTCGTCACGCTCGGACTCTGGGGAGGAGAAGAAACAAAGAAATTTTTTTTATTGTATGTGCATTTCCAGCCAAATGAGAAATTAATCCCATCAAATAATTCAAGAAAGGAGAAGATGGTATAGAAAAAAAATGTGATCAAAGAATTAGTGTGAGTAAGGAAACCAACTAAAATCTGACGTGTGGCTAACAAATTTGTTCATAACGTAACCTCGAAGCCTAATAACGGTTTTAAAAGGATGCTTAAAATTAAAAAAAGAAAAAAAAAGTGGTCATAATCTGGCCGAACTAAGCTGGTCACATCTGGGAGACAGACCTTTCTCAGACTAGCACAGAGCACGGCTGCGGGGCGCACGGCGACCCCGAGCTGGACCCCGCGGCACCCTCCTGGCTGGCAGGGCCGGCACCAGGGGAAGCTCAGCCAGGTCTCGGGGACATCAGTCTCTGCAGGGACAGTTCGGGGCGTCTGGCCGTCAGAAGCCACAGCCATAAGCACTGGACCTTCTGAGTGTGGCTCTGGTCGCCTAGAGACAACGGGTGTCCCGAGAGGCCTCTTCGTCACTGCAAACTGGTATTGGGGGGTGAGTTCCCAGGCCTCATCTCTTGTGAGCCTCATGGAGCAGGCCAGCCGCCCCCCAAAGGCTCTGCGGCACCGATGAGAGGGCACCTCTCAGCCCACCAGCCCTGAGCCTCGGGCCCCTGATGGGGGCCCCTCCCGGGGAGTCCCAGGGCCGCCAGCGCACTGCTGTGAGGGTCCGTCTGGCCGCTGAGAGCAGGCCTCCCCCCAGGGCGGCCCCCGGCCAGGTGCGGTCCTGGGCCAGCAGCCGGGATGGCAGACGCGGGACAAGTCCCTGACTTCTCGGAGCCTCCCCTTTCTCGCCCGCATCAGGGCGTAGAGCCCACCGTCCACAGCCCTCGTGCGGCTGCTGGAACCGGCCGGGCATGCGGGGGCCCACGCAACGCCGCCCTCCGCCTGTCCCTGCCTTCCTGAGCCACCGCCTGTCGCTGCTGCGGGCGCCCCTGCTCAGAGGGCTGCCCATGAGGTCTGCAGAGCCTGGGGCAACACGGCATTCTGCCTCCGTGTCCCCTGCTGTCCTCCCTGGGGGACCGGGGACAGTCACACGCGCACCGTGTTCCTAAGTATCCTGAACCCAGAACCAGTGGCAGGGTGTCCCCTCTGTCCTCCGTGGGCTTCTGTCACCAACAGATACACACACACACACGCACACACTATACACCCCACCTACACACACACCACACACACACACACACCAATACCCCACATACACACACATCGCACACACACACACACTACACACACACCACACACACACACACACACACACTGCCTGTCTGCCGCCTACATGTCCCCACACACAGCTTGTGGCGAGTCTATCGTGTCTGCATCGTCTTCGTGGGCAGGTTTCCCACGAGGGCCCAGAGCCGAGGAGGCCGGAGGGGCCGCCTCCGTGGGGGAAGAGGGAGCAGGGGGAGAGACGAGGCACCGGGGACCGCCTGGTGCCCCTGACGTGTGTCTCGGCCCCACCTCTGGGCTCCCCTGCCACCCAACACTATCGCAAGGGTCCCCTCTGATGAACCCGCAAGAAGAGACGCCCTCCCCCCTCGAGAGTCAAGGAAATGTCTCTGGAGCTGAAACAGAGCTGGTCAGAGGCCCGGTGAGGTCGGGAGCTGGTCGGGTTCTCCCCACGAGGACGTCACCCCTCCCAGGAGAGGGACAGGGAGAGGGATCAAGAGAGGGACCCCTCAGCCTGGGCGCTCCCCGCAGTGGGACGTAACCCAGAAGCCCCAGCTGGGAACCCTTTGCATGTCCCTGGCCATGGACCCACGTTTACTGGAAGAATAAGCATCACCCACGGGGATGTTCCTTGCAAACGGCCCGGGGAACTTCTTTTGAGGGGCTGTTTGGACTTTGGGGGCAGAGATGGGGCCCTCTGGGGCGGTCACCACACAGAAAGACCCTTACATCTGAGGGACGCTGGAAACGACCCGCATTCCTGAGGCAGGAAAGGGAGCTGGGGCTTCAGGAGGTCCTGGGTGCCAGGGGCGACCCGCTGGGTTCCCACCACGCCCTGCACACTAGAGATGAAGCTCCTTGTACGACGAGCAGGGGGACCCAGGCTCAGAGAGGGGGCCCCTCCCTTGATGTCACAGCATGAGGTAAATGTCAGAGCTGGGATCAGAAGGCCGCCGGTGACTCTATCATCCAAGATGTTCCGTGACACAGCAAATTGGCCTCACGTGTCCCAGCTGGCCAGACCTGGGGTGACCAGGGGAGGCAGCTGAATAAACCAGAGGCGGGGGTGGGGACGTGGGGGGCGCACTTGGGTGGCTCAGTCAGTTAAGCATCTGCCTTTGGCTCAGGTCATGATCCCAGGGTCTCAGGATCGAGTCCCGCATCAGACTCCTTGCTCGGCGGGCAGCCTGCTTCTCCTTCCGTCTGCTGATTCCCCTGCTAGTGCGCTCTCTCTCTCTCTGTCTGTCAAATAGATAAATAAATAAAATCTTAAAAACAAACAAACCAACAGACTTAGGGGGACAGGGGGAAATGGCAGGCAACAGACAGACAAAGGAAAACGAAGCTGGCTTTAGGTTTTCTGCAGCAGCAAATCCGCGAGACCCCACCAGAGGAGCACCTACAGACTCAGGAGGGAAACGGGCTGTGATATGGAGTGGTCCTCCATGAGCAAAGGCAGCAGAAAGACATGCTCAAATCTGCGAGGCTCACAAAACATGCCGTCCCTGCAACGGGGAAAAAAATCACTCAAAGACATAACCAGGCAACAGAGGTATGAATCAAGATCCAGAATAGAGGTTGGGGAAGGATTTGCTTCCGCCCTTTTCCTTTATTTCATGGGGCCCCCAAATTCAGGAAATCAGTCTGAGCTCTCTGACCCTGAGGGCTTATGCCCAGTAGAGAACCGCATCTTCCCAGAAGTTTTTTCAGCAGCAACTCATCTGGGTACTTTTCCCTGGGTTGTAGAAGCCTGCTGAATCCACCTGCTCGAAGCTGGTGGCTGAGTAAACAGGAAACCACTGAAGAAACAGTCCATAAATACTTTAGACATTTCATTTTAAATGAAAACATGATTGCGTATTTATCGGTTTTTATGTAAGCAAGTCTTCTCCCTTTGAACACGAGTTGGCTGAGTATCTTCCTTACATAAGCCAACCCATAATTCATTCCGTTTTTAGAAATAGGAGAAAACACGTAGCTTACTTAAGTATCTTCGTTACAAAAGTAATATATATCCTTCATAGAAAAATTGGAGGCTACTACAAAGAATAAAGAAAATGCCAAAGCCCAAGATCCGAGGCTCAAAAGCAAACACCATCAGTTAATAATTTGGTGTTTTGCCTACCATGTTTAGTGCCCTGCTTTTTTTTTTCTGCTTGACATGATATCAGAAGTATTCTTTTTTTTTTTAACCTCTTGGAGCATCATTTTTCCTAAAGATTTATTTATTTACTTACTTACTTATTTATTTGAGAGAGAAAGAGAGAGAGCACAAGCAGGAAAAGCAGAGGGAAAGGGAGAGAGAGAAGATCTCGAGCAGACTCCCTGCTGAGTGGGGAGACCAACGCGGGACTCGATCTCACAATCCTGAGATCACGACCTGAGCCAAAACCAAGAGTCTGATGCTTAATTGACTGAGCCCTCCAGGAGTCCCTGGAGCATCATTTTTTATATATTTAAGCAATTTCCTCGTCCTAAATATTTTGGGTTTTCTTATTTTCCTCTTCTAAATGCATGAAGCTTTTCCTGTCCTTTTGATTCTTTTCAGAAATACCAAGCAAAAAGAAAAGGGAATTTTTTAGGTTTGCTTTATCGAATTATCCATATTGAATTTTCTGAAGATAGGTTTGGGAACCAATCCACCCTCTCCTGCCTGACTACATTCAGAGAAGATACCCAGGCCACATCTGCCTGCCTTTCTCAGTCTGAGACTGGCCCGTTAAAACGCTTGCAAATCGGATTGTTTTCATGTCGTATTGGCCTTGATCGCTGCCTCCAGGAATGGGAGCCAGGCAGCCAGAGACTGGAGAGGGGGGATCTGGCATCTCGTCAGATGCAAACTCTTACTAACAGCAATCCTTACTGAGAACCTACTAAAAACCAATCCCATTTCCCCAATAAGGAAACTGAGGCTCAGAGAGGCTAAGGGACCTGGCAGTAAGCAGGGACGCAGGACCATGGCCTGCATTTCTCCTGCGGCGGCTTCAGAGCCGAGTGTGGGGGAGGGTGAGCAGGTTGGAAACGGCGGCGTCTGCCTGGCATAGATTCACAGTGGGCCAGGCGGGGCCTCTCAGAGGCTCTTGGTTCTAGTCCCCAAACTGGAAAACACAAGGCACGAGACAAGCTTGTGCACGTCAGAAATTCTCCTCAATCCCGGCTCAGGAAGTGGGAATGTTCTACCTGCTTTAGCACCAGAAATGATGAATGCTGGGGACCTGTACTCCTCCCCTCCGCCCAGCAGGGACTGCAAAGGTCTCAGAGCCCTGGGCGAGGTTGCCAGACCCGTCGTGGTGGCGGGCTGCAGACCACGGCTCCTGAGCAGGGCTACACGAGGAGATAACAGTGCTCTGATGTTGGACCCCCTTTCCCCACCCTACCCCAGCCCAGCCCCGCCGCAAGAAGAAGGCAGCCAGCGGAGTGGAACAAATGCATTGGTCTAAGGCTGTACTCCGCACTACATAGCTCGATGGTCTGGGGGTTAGCGACCTCTCCGAAGTTCATTTCTCACCCAGAAATCAGATGGCGTCCCACCCAGTGTAAGCCTCTCAGTGTTGCTTGGAGAATTCAGGGAGATCCGGTCTGTGAATCACCTGACATAAAGTTGACAGCCCTAAGACCTTCACGTCATATGAATTTCATATATGGTCTCAAACTAGAAAGGCCGGGGAGCGACGCGGCCGTGGGTGGGATTAGGCAGCTCTAAGTAGTCGTAGGGTTTTAATCTGTAGAATTTGAGGAATGTTGGTCCAGATACACCAAAAACACTGTCCAGACTTTGCTTGAACACCTCCAGTGACAGGAAACTCACTACTGCAAAAAGCAATGCAATTCGGCAAAGACTCATCAGCGACTACGCTGTCAAGACCAAGCACTTAGAGAAGGATGGACCCTGTCTTGTGCTCAAGGGACTGACCATATGGCAGTCGGGATGGGTGTAAAGAAAAAGGAAAGCGCATGCGCGCGCGTGTATGTGATCTGAACCTGTTTAGTTGTTCATTAAAATGAGGACAACACTATGAGCCTCCCCACCCCGCCCCCGCTGCCGCTTCTTACAGGACTGACGGGACATGGGAGCACTTTTACACAGCAGCCCAGGCCTGCTCTGCCCCCAAACGGCTGAGGCTCAGTTTCTCCATCTGTGAGATCGGCTCCGGCCTAGCGCTGCGGCGAGGGTTTCACGAGTTACTCTGTGTTATGTGCTCAGAGCAGAGCTGGTGCCCGGCAGATAGCACACACGTTTTCTGTCGATGTCACCTTCCTCAACCTCATCCGTCCTTCCAACAAATATGCCCCAGGCGCCCGCCGTGGGCCAGGGCCTCTGCCTGGAGGTGGGGGTCCGGTGGAGGGGAAGGTGGAGGCAGCTCCTGCAGCTCCAGGCCCCTCGATCCCCCAACCTGGCAGGGAGAGAGAGAGTTAGGGGTGCTGTGTACGCAGAATGTGCTCAGACGTCATGGGCGCACGGGGGCTGGGGACCTCTCTGCAGGGACAGCCCAGCCAGGTCTCTGGAGGCCTCCCGGAGGAGGTGGCATGAAGCTGGATCCAAAGGACGACCCGGAGTGGGAAAGGCTCCTCGTAGAGGGGAAAGCAGGCAGGGAGGCAGAGAGGTAGACCTCCGACCAAGGCGCACTGGGGCCCAGCGGGCCCAGAGCCAGGGATTACACTGTCAGGGGCCCGGCGAGCTCCTGGACCCATACACGGGCTTGGAAGCAGCCCTGATAGGAATAGTTTCACCACGAACATCTGCCAGCCCCCCAACCACCAAGAGCCAGCTGGTAACATTCACGGGCCCGCCACACGCCGCCTCCCGCTCCTCTCGGTTGCCTGAACGAGCCCACCACCCTCGTCGGGACGGCTGTGCCAGGAGAAGGTCGGGCAGCAGGAGCCCCTCTTCCTCCTGCAAGCCGTCCTGGGCAAGTCCAAGGCCACGGCAAGAGTACTTCCTGAGCGAGTGTTCCCTGGGAGAGCCCCTGACCCCACACCAGAGGGGGCCAAGGGTCCTGTGACTCAGTCCCCGCGGCAGCTCGGGATGAGTGCGGAGGGGTGTGCGGTTCTCAGGCACAAGCCTTCCAGACAAGGACAGACAGAACCTGGCTCTAAATTGGCTGAAGGCAGACAGGGCAGGAAGCCGATGGAGCTTGGCAGCAGAAGAAGCAGAGGCAGGAACAAAAGAAACCATTAAGGTTTTGTTCATGCCTGCCTTCTGAGGGGAGAAGGGATCACCTAGGTCTTGTGGGTGGAGGCAGCCCAGGGACCCCTCCTCCACGGCTCCCCGCCTCCCTCTACAAGCCCCTTCAAGGCCACTGACCCATCCCGGTTATCCACCCCGGCCCCTCTGGAGTCCATCCGGTCGGGCGTCTCCCCTCCCTCCATCTCCTCCTCCGTCTCCGATGCCAGCAGCTCTCCTGCCCGGCTGCCTCAGCCCCCCGACTCCCTGCCTCCCACTAATGGGAAGCCCCCAAGCTCCCCAGCAGGATGGCGCCCGTCACACCCCGACAACACTATGCTTTGGCCGCTCAGGCGTCCGAGTGCAAAAGCCATCGAGATGAGACCTCCGCGTAAAGCTATGTGGTTGGGGTCACCCGGTGTGATCACGTCCTCCAGGAAGCCCTCCGTGCTCTGCCCCCTTAGGCATACTCCAGCTACCTGGGAGATTCCTGAGGGCACGGGCCGGCTCTAGCTTACCGTTCCAGTGACACTCTAAAGAGAGACCATGCCGTGAAGCGCTAGGGTTCGAATCCCAGCTCCACGAGGCACTCACTGTGCGACTCTGGCCTCTCCTTTCTCATCTGTGAAATGGGGACAGTAGTAGTACTCCCATCTAAGGTGGTTGTAGATTTCCTCAATTAATTCCCGGGGAGCACTTAGAATACTGCTTGGCAATTGCAGTAAGCCCTACTAACAGGCTAGCACATGACCTGGTAGGTGGCACACAGCAGGCACTCGTAAATGGACTGAGCAAGTGATGTAGAAACAAAGAAGAGCTTATTGATTACATATCAAAATGATATCTTAGATATACTGACTTAAAAATATAGTATCCAAATGACTTGAGCCTGCCTCTTTTTCCGGTTTTTTTTTTTTTTTTTGGTGGTGGTATTTTTCAAATGAGGCTACTAGAAAATTTACAATTACTTCATTAAAATTAGATCTTTACTGGACAGCACTGCTCTAGGCTGTGGGAAACCAAAGAACCAACACTCAGGCTTCACGAACAAGTGAACTGAAAGGAAGAGAAAGCCAAGTGAGAAGCATCAGGAAAACCTATAAATTAAAAGAAATGTAAGAGACATACCAACCAACGCAATATGTAAAGTAATTTGGGTTCTGATTCGAGAAAATAACTGTGGGGCGCCTGGATGGCTCAGAGGGTAGAGCATGTGACTCTTGATCTCAGAGTAGTGAGTCTGAACCCCACATTGGGTGCTAAGCTACTTAAAAAAAAAAAAAAAGACAAGAAGAAAAGGACTTGAAAAAATATGACATCATGAGACCATCAGAAATTGGAACACTCCCTGGAGAGTAGATGCTAGTAAATTATTGCTGATTTCTTGTAGATGTGATAATGGGTGTGTGACGCTTCTTGAAATGAGTCCTTATCTGTTAGAGATGCACCGTGAAGTAGTTACAGACTACGGGGTAGGCGTGTGAGATTTGCTCTAAATCTTACAGGAGAGGGGGGTGGGTTTTGGTGTGGGAGAAACGAGGCTGGCCGTGAGTTGGCTCTTACAGAAGCTGGGTGATAGGTCCGTCGAGTTTCGCGATGGTAGCCCGTCGGCTTGTGTATATTTTCAAAGCTTTCGGTAACGATAAGCTAAAAAACAAAACCACAAAGACAAACCTGGGGCTCTGCCTGGGTTCCAGTCCTGGTGGCTTCACCTTGCTGGCTGGACCTCAGTTTGCTCATCTGAGAAATGGGCGAATAACAAGAGTTTCCCCACTCTGCAGAGGATGATCTGCACTGGGCGTCGAAACGTACAAAGAAAATACCTTCATTTTGCAGGTGCTTTACGCATCGTCACCAGTCTTCACGATACCCTTTCTTGGGAGGTTATCCTCACTTACCCAAGGGGCTCGGCCTCCTGCTGCAGCTCGCCAGCCAGACCAAACCGAGGCACAGCCCTGGTTTGCCCGTGTCCGTGAGGACCGTGCTGGGGACCGAGACCCACACTCTCCGCCTCTCTGGTTGTGGGAGACTCAAGGCCCGTTCTTTTGCAGATCGACATTAAGAAACATGCTCCCCTTCCACTCCTTTCTAGAAAAGGTAGAGCACAGGCTGAACCTGGAGCTCCGGGATTAATTCTGAAGGTTGACTCCCCGGGTCCTAACGGGCTCCACCTCCCGAAGCAGAACTGGGCAGAGGGCCATCGTCCCGGTGCGGGGGCCAGGCTAGGACTTGACTGTGGCTTTGTGTTGGGCAGGCCTGGCAGGCGGGGCCGGGCCCCAGGATCCTCAGAGGCAGGCGGGCAAGGAGACATGCTTCCTGGTGAAGGGGAGCTTACTAAGACTGACTCATTCCCTCCGTCGCCATAAATGCCACTGGATGCCAGCAAGCGAGAGGACGAGGCCCTGAAACAGCCCTGTGCTGATCCCTCTACCCATGCTTGCATGTTTCCCCGCGGCTGCCCATTTCCTCTTTAGGGACATGGACGTGCAGCGGTCTCCAGAACCGTCTATTACATCTGCTTATTGGAATTGTGGAAATGAGGCCCCAGAGATGGCAAGGCACTAATCTCAGGTCACATCTGGTGCTCAGCGGCAGAGACAGGAGATGGTCCATGAAGGATGGCACTAGGGGGTGGCTCGCTGTCCAAGTTCTTTTTGCCCTGCCCAATGTGTCTGTGCTCTTCCCCTTGGACCCTACCCTGAACACGAAAAGCATATGGGGAATACAAGTGCGTTGAAAGAACAAAAGCGCAGGAAGTGAAGGCGCAATAGAACAGGTCCCTTCAGAGCCGAGATCTCAGTCGTTACATCGTGCTGGAAGGCACAAAACTCCACTTGCCCCCAACTGGGCATTCTCCACTGTCCCTCTCGCACGCACCTTGGCAGGACCCAAACCAGTTCGTGCCACGAGCAGTTGTTTTTTTCTCTACAGCTGGCTCCAAGTCTCTGTTTATTATGTCTTCCTCCTCCTCATTTCGTAAACCAGCTGCATGGGAAGACAGTCACAGTACACGTTTGCATGTGGCCGAAGCCCCCGGCCAGCTGCTCTCTCCTCCCACCCCAGCAGG
>JAPYYJ010004445.1:0-10431 GCA_028533885.1 Nasua narica
ATTTACTTATTTGACAGAGAGAGAGAGGTCACAAGCAGGCAGGGAGACAGGCGGGGGAGGCGGGGGAGGGGGAGCAGGCTGCACGCTGAGCAGAGAGCCCGATGTGGGGCTGGATCCCAGGACCCTGAGATCATGACCTGAGCCAAAGGCAGAGGCTTTAACCCACTGAGCCACCCAGGTGCCCTTTGTGAAAGTTTTTATCAGGAAAAGGTATCAGATTTTGTCAAATGCTTTTTCTGTGAATAAGAGATGAGCATATGGTTTTCCTTTTCAGTTTGTTACTATGATGAATTACATTCTTTAATGGGGGGAAGTGGGGGCTTAAAACAACACAAACTTTCTATCGTTACAGCCTGCAAATCTGAAGTTCGGTGAACTTCAAGTCTCTCGGGATCAAAATCAAGGTGTCAGCAGAGCTGAATTGCATTCTGGAGGCACCAGGGGAGAATGTATCTTATTCAGATTGTACTTATTCAGGTTGTTCCATTCCACGTGGTCCTAAGACTGAGGTCTTCAGGCTTCCTGGTTGTGTCAGCTGGGGGCCACCCCTGTTCCTCCAAGGTGCACCTTGCACCTGGGTCCCTAACACCTGAGATCCAGGGAGGGCACACTAATTCCTTCTCGTGCCTGCACGTCTCTCTGCTTTCTCTTCTGCTGGGCCTCGTTTTTCCTTTGGCACTCTCCTTTTCTTACTAATTAATGTACAGTGGAGTTTTCCAGAATCATGTATATATAATGTATCATACAATATATAACTATATGATAACTAGATAACATAGTGTAATATATAATATTATATTTATTCCAGGGTGACACAACACACACATACACACACGCACACCCACATACTATGACATAAATAATGTCATGGGTTGATTTTGCTATTTTAAATGATTTAATACACATTAAACATTTTCTAAGTTCTCATAGCGTAAATACAGATATAACATATAGATAACATATACGTATAATCAACATAAGCCAAATCATTTTACAACCCTCAAAAATTTTTAAAAGGTCTTGAGACAAAAATGTGATTTAAAAGGTTATAGTTAAGTCTCACACCTGCAATGAGATGATTTGGCTCAGAAGACCCCATCACTGCTGTTCATTCTGACCGGCCAGTCAGAGGTAAGACCCATCCTACCTAAAGGCAGCTAGGAAATTTTATCTTTTAAGGCAGAGAGCTATTATTTAGAGGATTTAGAAATACTAAAAGAACCACCACATGACCACCACAGAAGGCACACCCTAAGTCCAACAAGACTCACGTTTTTCCCCCAAAGGAAAGGTATACAAGGGGCTGGGAAGCTGAAACTATAACAAAAACCCACCTCATACTTTTTGAGTTCATTGAATGTGCTTTACTAAAAATGCTACCTTTCAGTTCCTCTAATTAGAACAAAATACTTAAAACTGCACACAAGAGAGCTCACTCATGCAAACTGTTCTCTCTCTATTATTTTGGTCCTTATAGGTGGTAAATCCCAGATTATCCTTTTAAACATTTATATTTTTACATTTCCAAATTATGACTGGTATCACTCTATCCCAGAATTTGTCAAAGCAAGATTGGACTGCATGATGTTTACAAATAGTTCTCAATAAGTCAGTGTCTGAGAACTCAAGAACAGATTTTTGATATTATGTTTAAAAATGGAAAAATGAGGTCTGCACATCATGCTTCTAGATAGTTCCACTGCAGGGTCCTCATTATCCATATTTCGATACATTTACTTCAATTCGTAGAACGTGGGATGTTGTTTAATGAAGTATTCTCTGAGTTATTTATGTTTGGGGGGATATAAAGATACATGTTGCTTAACATAAACACAACCCTGTATCAAAGAAACAGGTTTAGTGTACATAATATTTATGTATCCAATGAAGTCATCAACATTATGTTATTGAGGTTAATGAAGAACATAGCCTTATGGTTGTCAGTTTTCTTGCCTCTTTTTAGTTGACTAGTAGTTTTAATTGGCTGTGTGTGGAAAAATCAGCAAATTCAGCTTAACAGAATTTTGTTTATTTATTTTTAAAGATTTTATTTATTTATTTGACAGAGAGATACACAGCAGGGGGAGTGGGAGAGGGAGAAGCAGGTTTTCCTCTGCCTCTGGGCTCAATCCCAGGACCCTGGGATTATTACCTGAGCCAAAGGCAGAAGCTTAACAACTGAGCCACTCAGGTGCCCCTAGAATTTTATTTAAAAAGAGTCAACAAGCTTTGAGTGAAACTCAACTTATTCTGCTACAAGTTAAATGCGTGGGTTTTCATTCATTTGCACATACATCATAAACATTATGGCATTTATGTGGAGAAAGGTGAAAATAATTTTTTGGTTAATTATTTTCTTTAAATCCTGGATTTTGGCTCTGCTTAAAAAGATGAAATTAAATGACAAGTAGTTTTTAGATAAAATAGGTTTTACTAAACTTGAGAAGACCTACTATCCCATTGTGACCAAAAGTTTACACAAAAGGACACACAAATAGATACATAGTAATGAGCAAAACTTGCAGAAGAAACATAAAGAAATTATGGTTTTATTTCTGCTACAACAAAAACGGTTCATTTTCTACTTGTAATAAGAACACATTTCACAAGCATAATGTAATAACAGGAATCATAAAAATTATAATCAGGGATCCCAAATTTTAATGTAGTAGTTCCGAAGTGCCTGGCATGTGGTGACGGTTTTGCAAACATTTTCTCACTTACTGCTTTTTAAGATCCAAAGGGAAGTACAATCGTAGTCTCTATGTCAACATGAAAAAGTTGAGGTTTAGCAAGTTACAGTCCAGACCTGACTGCAAAGCCTGTGTGATTAGCTGCTCAGTGTATCCTAACTGCCTTTCCTTTAAAGTGTGCCAGGCTCTGTGACCTTGGCCAAGTTATAGAACATCTGTGGACCTCATTGATTCATTCGTCCTTCCATCAATCCATTCATTAATTTCTTCATAAATTCATTCAACAAATATTTACTGAGTGCCTACAAAGAGCCACTCATGGACAAGGAGCTAAAAAGACTCATCTGTTAAGAAAGAAAAGATGGGGCGCCTGGGTGGCTCGGTGGGTTAAAGCCTCTGCTTTCAGCTCAGGTCATGAGCTCAGAGCCCTGGGATCAAGCCCCGCATCAGGCTCTCTGCTCAGCAGGGAGCCTGCTTCTCCCCCTCTCTCTGCCTGCCTCACTGCCTATTTATGATCTCTCTCTCTCTCTCTCTGCCAAATAAATAAAATCTGAAAGAAAGAAAGAAAGAAAGAAAGAAAGAAAGAAAGAAAGAAAGAAAGAAAAGAAAAGAAAAGAAAAGTTTAAATATCTGCTTTAAAGATCAGAGGAAATTCTCCACTGAAGGGGAAATATATTCTCGAATGCCAGTCAAGCTATAATTCCCTCTGATAAAAATGACATGGATAGAATGTCATGACTGTGCTTGTGCCGTAGGATGTGTCACACTTGTGCAGAGCAGAGACTACTGTCTCCACAACAACTCCTTGCCCTGGGCAATGAACAACAGATCTGACACAAAAACTCTCCTTGGTGGGCATCCTCTATCTTGGAGAATTATTCAGTCAATTAAATCCTGTCCCAGGAATTAAGAGAATCGGAATGTGGAATGTCCAAAAAAAGATGTTCAGAAAGCAGGAGCAGCAGAAGCAGACAGGCTAACAGAATGATTGGAAAGATGTGAGATCTTTTGCAATCTAAATAGCATTCCAAGGTTGGATGATGCCTATCTTACACCCATGAACATACTTTCTTGCTCCCACGGCCAGAACATGTCTCAGGCCTTAAGATCTTCCATATAATACAGTAACATATTCTAACTTGCTTTCAAAACTATAAAGTATATACCTATGAAACATTGCCACCATTATAATTACTAACAAGCATCACTGTTTGTCCCAAGTTCATTAAATAACACAAGATTTAAACTTTTGGCTTGGATTTACTGGTCTCCTTAAATGCTATATTTCAGAACCATCTTTCAACAGTTGCTTTCTAAAATCATATTAAGCTCCCTTCTTGGTTTGCTTTAATCCACTTACCAGCCAACAACTCTGAACCAATTCCTGAAAAATACGCTTCGCGACAGTCTGTCAATATAATTGTTGAGATACCTCTGAAGATAGATTTTAAGTATTATTTTTAGTCAGCTCCACAGAGGTATAATTCATGAGAAATAACCTAATTTTAAGTATATAATTTAGAATTTTAACAAACGTATACAAATGTGTAGCCACTGAACCTATTGCGGTGCCAAATTATTCCATCACCTCAAAAGGCCCCCTCAAGCCTACTTGCCATCAATCCTTTCTCCGACCCTGGACCCCTGGCAACCACTGATCTACTTCCATCATTATAATTTTGCCTCCCCTACAATATCATGTAATGAAACTGCAGTGTGGGATCTTTTATGTCTATCTTCTTTCACTTAGCATTGTGCTTGTGAGAGTTGTGATAGGTAGCAATAGCTTGGTCCTGCTTATTACAGTGTAGTCACATTCCATTGCACATTTGCCACCTTTGTTTAACCATGCTGATAGTTGATGCACAATGAGTTCTTTTCTCTATTTTTTTTAAAGATTTTATTTATTTATTAGGAAAGAGAGAGAGTGAGAGAGAGCATGAGAAGGGAGAAGGTCAGAGGGAGAAGCGGACTCCCCATGGAGCTGGGAGCCTGATGTGGGTCTCGATCCCGAGACTCCAGGATCACGACCTGAGCCGAAGGCAGTCGCTCAACCAACTGAGCCACCCAGGCGCCCCCGAGTTCTTTTCTCTTGTTTGGCTAATATTTAAAAAGCTTCTCTGTATGCTTGCACATCAACTTTTGTATGGACAAAAATTTTACTTCTCTCAGAAACATATCCAAGAGTAGTAAGCAATATGCATATTGCAACCTTGATAAGCCAACTGAGTTTGAATAATTTTCTCGGGGATTCCCCTAGACCTTCTACAAAACCACCCATGTTAGTCCTGCTGGTTTTTTACCAAGTTGCATGATTATTTTTTAAGACTTATCGGCCTGGCTAGGATATTCTAAATAATGTTACACAGGTGTGGTGGGAATGGACATATTGGCTTTGCTCCTGAACTCAGAGGTAAAGCATTTGACAATATTGGAGGATGTTAAACATAGGTTTTCTAATGAAGCCCGCTATCAGTTTGCATTAGCTCCCTTCTTTTCTAGCCTGCTGAGAAGTTTTATCATGAATGAGTCCTAAATATTGTCAAATTTAAAAAAATCTGTTAATATACCGAACTGCAGCAATTGATTTTTCAAATGTTAAAGCAACCTTGCATACCTAGGAAAACCCCCACTTAGTTGTGATGTGTTGGCCTTTTTATTTGTTGCTGTACTAATTTACTAATTCTTTTAAAAGATTTTATTATTTATTTGAGAGAGACACAGAGAGAGAGCATGAGCAGAGAGAGGGAGAAGCAGACTCCCTGCTGAGCCTAAAGCTCAATGTGGGGCTAGATCTCAGGACCCTGAGGTCAGGACCTGAGTCCAAGGCACATGCTTAACCAACTGAGCCACCCAGGTGCCCCAAATTCACTAATTTTTAAAAACGAATTTAATATTTACATACACGAGAGATACGAGTTTGTAGTTTTCTTTTTTTTCTTTTTTTTTTTTTTTTTTTGGTAATGAAAATTTTCCCCTAACTTTTAACAGGCCTTGTTTTCTTTTCTTTTTTTTTAAATTAGATTTATTTATTTATTTGAGAGAGAGTGCCTGCACTGGCAGAGGAGGGGTGGGGTGTGGCAGAGGAAGAGGGAGATCGAGTGCTAAGGAGACACTACAGCACACTGACCAGGGAGCCTGACGCAGGGCATGGGGCTCGATCCCATGACTCTAAAATCAGGACCCGAACCAAAACCAAGAGTCACACACTTTACCAACTGGGCCACCCAGGTACCACAGCAGGCTTTATGTTTTAGGCAGTTTTTAGGTTCACAGCAAAGTTAAGCATAAGGTACAGCGATTCTCCAGGTACCTCTTGCCCTCACCCATGTACACTTTCAGTGTTACCTCATACTAAGGACCGGTAAAAGACTTTAAAATTACACACTGATTTCACTGGGCTGACATGTTGTTTTCCTTTGCTCTCAACGTAAGGTTCACCTCAAGGGCCCTTGGTGGCAATGGATTGGTTTTTGGCTCCCAATTCCTCTAATCTCTGATGTAGAATGTTGGCTATTGTCCTTAATGGGCAGAAATGGTATTGACTTTGAACAACCAAACTGTTAGACTTTGAGCAACCAAACTTGCATGGATCCCTATATGCTGTCCACAATATCCTCAAAGTCTGGTGTACCTACTTGGACTTGAACCCCTCTGTAGTAAGGAACTGACTCCCTCGTAAGCAGCCATTACACCTTTAAGTGCTCCCATGGTTGGAAAGTTCTCCTGTGGAAAAGCATAAATCCAGCGAGGCTGAATAAGGAGTTTCTGATCAGATCACTATGTGCAATCAACACCAAAATCCAGAAATCTGATATCAAATGAAATGAGTGCTCTTTTCCCCCCATTCGCCCTTCCCTTCCTTCTCACAAATGGGGGGAAATCGGAGGGGGTGATGAACCAGTAGAGACTGTGGACTCTGAGCAACAAACTGAGGGTTTTGGAGGGGAGGGGGTGGGGGAGTGGGCGAGCCTTGTGGTGGGTATCGAGAAGAGCACGTATTGCATGGAGCACGGGGTGTGGTGCAAGAACAATCAATCTTGTAACACTGAAAAATTAAAATAAACATATTTGGGGAGAAAAAAAAAAGAAATGAGTGCTCTTTATTTACCTTTGATGGATCCCTTAATACAAGTCTGCCTGGCAGGGGAGGATAGGGCTCATGGTTATTAGTTTATAATACTAATAATTCCTCTTGCCTAATATATACAGAAGTAAGTATTTCCATCATTTCAGGCAGGTACATATACTTGTACATCTTTAGAGATTATTAAAAGAAATTCCACTTTAAATTCCTTAATAGATATATTCACTTTCGGTGGGTTTCTTCAAATGGCACCTGAGAGACTATAAATTATTCATGTACTTACTATAAATTAAAATTTGATCACTTTTTTTCCATTCAATAATGATTTAGACATTTTAAGAATTGCTTCAAGCAAAGACTTGGCATTTTTGTTCAAGGTATGTGAATATGTTCATTTGTTCCTTCCTACCCTTTTTCCTTCATTCAGTCATTTAAGGTACATTTTTTAACAGTTAAATACATAGGATACAGTATTGAATACTCCCTCTCCTTATGGTGTGTATGGTCAGGTAAAGAACACCAATATGTAAATGGAAAAGATTTCTTAAGTTGGTGAAAATGGAAAAGTATTTGCAGAGTCTTGTTACTCATCATATACTCAGTAGAAAAACTGATTCAAAGGCAGGAGGTATTTTCTATTATTTCAGCATTAAAAGTCAAATTGATATTCTGAATAACTGAATCATACACCAAAATTCCAAATTTTGAAGCCACACATTCTACAACAGACTCATATCACGTTAAAAAATTATTGAACAGCAGCTCTCAAAGAGTTATTTCCAGAAGCTCTGGGGGTCACTAAGATACTTCCCAGTTGGTCCCTGGTTTCAAAATTATTTTCACAAAAATTTTAAGATGCCATGGCTTTTTTTTTTTAAAAAAAAAAAACACTTATTCATTTGAGAGAGAGAGAGAACAAGCAGAGGGGTAGAAGAAGAGGGAGAGAGGCTCCCTGCTGATCAAGGAACCCTACACTGTGCTTGATTCTAGGGCCTGGGATCATGACCTGAGCCAAAGGCAGACGCTTAACCATCTGAGCCACCCAGGCGCTCCAATGCCATGGCTTTTTCATTCTCAATCTCTCAGAAGTATACACTTGAACTTCCAGAAGGCTACATGTTGTGTGACATGACAACAGTCTGGATCTAGAAAAAGATAGAAGAATCCAGGTGTCTTCTAAAAAGCCGGACATTTAAAGAGACTGGTAAACTGGAAAGAAATGATATTCCTCTCACTATTTTTTTTTTCAGTTTTGAGAAATATATTCCTTTTATGAATACGCAGTATTTATGTTAATATGTAATGGGCTTATTGCTTTAAAATAGCTTACAAAATAAATACCTTAACAGATTTTATTTTAATTTAGAATATCATATATGCATATGTATATATTATATATAATATCACAAACTATAATCACAAGCTCTTTGCAGTCCTCAGTAAGTTTCAAGAGTTTAAAGGGATCCTGAGACTTAAAAGTTGGAGGAAGTGCTGTCGAATATGAAAAGTAACATGTGTGACCATGTAATCTTCACCTTCATCAGGTGCCTTCCTCAGAAATCTACAAAGTATAAAATTAACCTCTAAAATTAGACTCTTTTCTAATGTTAATATGCACATGTTGTTGTAATGACTGGGGTCATTAAAAACAAGAAAATATAAATTGGGAGTAGCAAGATGGCAGAGGAGTAGGAGGTTGAGATAGAGTCGGATCCCAGAAGTTCAGCTAGATAGGTATCAAACCATTCTGAAAGCCAGCATATGCAACAGGAGAGAGAAGTGAGGAAGAACAGCAATTCTAGGAGGAGAAAATAGACCACTTTCTGAAAGGTAGGCCATTTGGAAAAGTGAATCCAAAGCGATGGGAAGAGAGACTGCGGGGGGAGGGGCCGCTCCCTGCAGCCGCAGAGCAGCAGAGCACAAAATCGGAACTTTTAGAGTCTGCTCCGCTGAGGTACATCACTCCAGAGGCTAAGTGGGGGGTTTAGCCCTTGTGGGAACAGTGTGGTTTCAGGACCTGTGGGGTCACAAAAGGACCGGGGGTATCTGAGTGCAGCAGAGCTCCCAGGTATCAGGGCAGAGAAGCCGGTGGCATAGAAGGAGCTGCGCAGTGCTTACCAGCTTGGACTTACCTTAGACTGTGATCAGAGGCACAGTCATGCTGGCTCTTCAAGCAGGGACCCAGTAGGAGGCAGCTCCGAGGAGACCCCTACTTCCTCCTCTGGGAGGAGTGGTGCAGGAGCACGCAGCAGGAGTCTGCTGGGTTTGGAGACTCCAGACAGGGCCACGTCAGAGATAGAGGTGCTCCGCCACAGTTGGCTGAGCTCAGAGTTTGGGCGGGAACCAGGGAGATGGCAGTGATTGACTGCCTTCCTCTGAGGACACGCTGAGGAGCAGGGACTCCAGCGCTCAGCTCCTCTGGCCCAAACTGGGAGCCACCATTTGCATTCCCGGCCTCAAGGGGGGTAGGGAGAGCACTCAGGAAACAAAGACTCCCGAAAGCGAACCTGAGCAAATTGCTCGGCCCATCCCCTGGCAAGGGCGGGACAATTCCACCTTGGGCAAAGACATCTGAGAATCACCACAGCAGCCCCTCCCCCAGAAGATCAGTGAGAATATCCAGCCAAGACCAAGTTCATCAATCAGTAATAACTGTGGATCTCCAGAGTATTTTCCTCTCTCACTCTTCTATCCTTATCTTGATAAAATGACAAGGTGGAAAAACTCACCACAAAAAAAAGAACAAGAGACAGTACCGATGGCTACAGACCCAGTTAATATGGACATTAGTAATATGTCAGAAATAGAGTTCAAAATGACAGTTATCAAGGTGCTAGCTGGGCTCAAAAAAAGCATGGAAGATATTAAAGAATCCCTTTCTGAAGAAATAAAATCCCTTTCTGAAGAAATAAAAGAACTGAAATCTAACCAAGTTGAAATCAAGAAAGCTATTAATGAGGTTCAATCAAAAATAGAGCCTCTTGCTGCTAGAATAAATGAAGCAGAAGAAAGAATTAGTGATATAGAAGACCAAATGACAGAGAATAAAGAAGCTGAGAAAAAGAGAGACAAACAACTATTGGACCATGAGGGGAGAATTCGAGAGATAAGTGATACCATAAGACGCAACAATATTAGAATAATTGGGATCCCAGAAGAAGAAGAAAGAGAGAAAGGGGCGGAAGGCATATTGAAGCAAATTATTGTAGAGAATTTCCCTAATCTGCTGAGGGGAACAAGCATCAAAATCCAGGAGGCACAGAGAACCCCCCTCAAAATCAATAAAAATGGGTCTATACCCCATAATCTAATAGTAAAACTTACAAGTCTTAGTGACAAAGAGAAAATCCTGAAAGCAGGTCGGGACAAGAAGTCTGTAACATACAAAGGCAGAAATGTTAGATTGGCAGCAGACCTATCCACAGAGACCTGGCAGGCCAGAAAGGACTGGCATGATATATTCAGAGCACTAAATGAGAAAAATATGCAGCCAAGAATACTATATCCAGCTAGGCTGTCACTGAAAATGGATGGAGAGATAAAAAGCTTCCAGGACAAACAAAAACTAAAGAAATCTGCAAACACCAAACCAGCCCTACAGGAAATATTGAAAGGGGTTCTCTAAGCAAAGAGAAAGCCTAAAAGGAACAT
>JAPYYJ010004446.1:0-10429 GCA_028533885.1 Nasua narica
GTGGCCAGAGGGAGAGGGAGAGAATCCATAATCAGACTCCGGGCTGAGCCAGGAGCTCGATGTTGGGCTCTGTCCCGGGATCCCGAGATCATGACCTGAGCCGAAGGCGGATGCTTCACCGACTGGGCCACCCCAGGCGTAATCTCGTGTTATTTTTTTTAATCGTAAAAATGTATATAAACTGAATTGTGTTAACAGTTTATTTTTTGTTCCTTATATGGCTGGGAGCATTTGGAGAACATAACAGTGGTCCCATCACGAAAGCAAAGGATTAGAATTGCCCTGTCCAAGGGGGAGGGGTGGTAAGTAATGTTCCATCACGAACTAAGTAACTGAAGATGTCAGTTATGGTCACATCGAAGATAGGGCAGCTGGAGGCCACGACAAGGTGGCTTGGTTCCAGCACTGGCCAGGATAGCTTTGTCTTGCCAGTTTGGGCTGTGCTTGCCGTTTGTCATGAATTTGGGATTAGTGTGGCATGTGTAGTTGACGTTTAAAGCTCCCTCCTGTACCTTCCAAACCAGGTGTTGCTTGGGATTGAAAACATTCATTGTTTGGTCAACAGAAGGCCCTCACAGCTCTGATGGGAATGCCAGCCGAGAAGGACCTTCCCCTAAGATCTGCATTTTAGCATCTTCAGGCTCTGCTCCAACCAGCTGCTCTTTTAATGGGCACAGAGGGACCCCCGGGGTCTGCTCCAGATCTGAGAATGAGTCTGGGGTCCTGGGGTGAGAGATGGGATTTCATACCCGCTTATCTTCTGCAGATGTGGTTACAGGGTGCATAGAGGCAGTCTGGAGCACGGGGTGTGTGTGGCCATCCGGAGGCCTCCACTCCAGGGCTCTCTTACCCAGGCCACTGAGAGGCGGAAACTCTGAGAACATTCCATTTGAATAAGATGCGTTTTTAATAAAAAGCAATGGAAAATGGTAAACCTGGCTTGAGGAAAGGGAATGTACTCTTTCATGTAAAACAAACAAATAAAAAATGTGACTGTGGGAAGCATCCAAGAAAATAAGATGACCTGGAGGCTGGATTTAAAACTTGGCACCAAGGGAGATCTCATTTTCCCAGTCGATGACTTCCCCTTCAGCTGCACTCACGGCAGTGGAGCAAACCGAAATAACTTCATAAATTAAAGTTTATGCAGGCAAGAAACTACGGCTGGAATATCACACACCAGACGAAAACCTTGAAGCCTTTGTTTACCACTGACATCCTTGGTTTGAAGGTTAATGGTGTGGGTCAGGTTGTACACGTACGCAATTAAAAAGCAAATCGCCGTGATTAGTCAGAGACCGAGCTGTGTTTACTTACTGTCCTTTAGGCCACCTTTGTTTGCTTGTTTGTTTTTGCCTCTAGAAATAATGTCTTTGTCCCGCCGTGATTAATTTAAACAGCTTTTGTTTAGACCGGGAAGTCTAAACTTTAGAAGTTTCATGGAAACCTCTCTGAGGGCTCAAAGTATGTTGGCAACTGATGCCTTGTAACTAGCACCTCAGTTTTTTTTCTTTTATTATGTAAGTAATAGAAGGATGCGTTTGGGATGGAAGAAGTTCCAGTTGTGGATGAAGCCGCGCACATACCCATGAAAGCTCTACCTTACCTCCTTCTTGGCTGTGTATGCTTCCTGCTGCTTTTTAGATCTTTATCTTCCGTTCACTGTTTATGTGTCTGTGAACACGTGTGTATATATGTATACATACACACGCACATACTTAATTTTAATTTAATACAGTGGGTCATGGTGTATGTATTCATGAACAGCTTGCTTTTTTTGCTTACCACGCACAGAGCTGCTCTGGTCAGTATGTACGTGTATGACTTTTTTTTTTTTTTTAATATTTTATTTATTTACTTGACAGAGAGAGATCACAAGTAGGCAGAGAGGCAGGCAGAGAGAGAGGGGGAAGCAGGCTCCCTCCTGAGCAGAGAGCCCGATGCGGGGCTCGATCCCAGAATGCTGAGATCATGACCTGAGCTGAAGGCAGAGGCTTAACCCACTGAGCCACCCAGGCACCCCTTCGTATGACTTTTTAATGTGGCAGAGCATCCCGTAATATGAGGGCATAATTTATCAAACTATTTGCCTACTCTTCCTTTTTGCTATTAAAAGAGGTAATGATAGTGTGAGATCATGAACGTGCCTTCTGGAGCTAGACTGTCTGACTTTGACACGGGACTTCACGGACTCTGGTAAATGACCTAGGGCAAGGGGTTGACAAACTTAGCCCTTGGGCCAAATGCACCCCCCCACACATTTTTTCTGTGGCCTGCAAGCCAAGAATGATTTTCTTTTTTTTTTTTTAAAGATTTTATTTATTTATTTATTTATTTGAGAGAGAGAATGAGAGAGAGAGAGAGCATGAGAGGGGGAAGGTGAGAGGGAGAAGCAGACTCCCTGCTGAGCAGGGAGCCCGACTCCATCCCCAGACTCTGGGATCATGACCTGAGCTGAAGGCAGCCGCTTAACCAAATGAGCCACTCAGGCGCCCTGATTTTCTTATTTTTAAATGATTAAAAAAAATCAGTAAATAGTATTTCCTGATATATGAAAATCACATGAGATTCAGAGTTCAGTGTCCATAAATAAAGTTTCGTTGGAGCACAGCCATGCACATTTGTTTGCCTATTGTCGGGGGCTGTTTTCCTGCTACAATACCAGAGCTGAGTAGTTGTGACAGAGACCAGCTGGCCCACCTAAAATGTTTACCATCTGGCCTTTTACAGAAAACATTGGCTGACCCTTGACCTAGGGCAAATAACGAATGTCTTCATGTCTCAACTTTCTTTTCTGTAAGATGGAGAGAACAGTAATAATACCCACCTTGTAAGGCGAAGTTACTTAATACGTATATCAGAGACGTAGCACATGTAGCATACACCAGGTGTATCCCATAGGAAATGTACATACGTAAATTACACGTAAAGTACTTAGGACTTTTTTTTTTTTTTTCCCCAGTACTTAGGACTTTTTAAGTGCTCAGTGAAGGTTAGCTACTCTGTTTGCCTCATTGGTATTTTCATAACTCTTTATGCACATATACAGGAAGAGCCCCGCTGCCCAGAAGTGGGCTGGATGGTGAAGGGTGTGTTGATAAGTGCTCCCTAACTGCCTTCCAGAACGTTTCTCCAAGATTTGCTCCTACAAACGGAGTCTCTGTCTTCCTACATGCCTGACAATGCTGGATATAGGGGCTCATGGAGTAGATAAGGAAGCCGAATCTGGGAAAAGCCTGATGGGCTTCGTATCGGCTCTTTGGAGGCAGACCTGCCCCTCAGAGCACTCTGCCCAAACCTCTGGGCTGTGGTCATCGCTGGAAAGGTGTCTCCTTGAATCAGCCTGTGCTCGCCGTGCATTGAGCAAGCGCCTCTCCATGCTGAGCCCTGGACCTGTAAATTCTCATTTTTAGGTCTCAGTCCCGCCTCTGTGTCACAGATGAAGAAGCTGGGGGGCTCAGGGACATGCAGTAACTCGCTCCAGGTCCCAAAGCTGTTAGTGTGGAAGTGGGGTTTGAACCCAGTTGTAGGAGATGTAGACGCCACCAAACTTGCTACTTGACTCCTCCACTTCTGGGAAGGGATAAGGAGAGGGCAGGCGCATTCCATCTCCTCTCCTCGCTTTTCCAAATCAGCATTTCAGATGGGTCAGAGCTACTGGAAAGATCTGCAGTGAGCCTCGAAGGGGGTGCCTTTGTTGTGGCTGACTTCATCTCCTTTCAAGCTAAGTGAAGAGAATTGAGAATAGTGCGTCAGTGTTTTTCATGCTCCAATGTGAGGGTCTCTGCTGCTCGGTTGTGCTGAGAGTGATGTAGTTCTAACAGATAACCCTCCTTTGGGTGAAATATCTATTTTTAGGCGTATCCCTGCGCTCCTGTCAAGGGCTTTTGCCCCAGCATTTCTCACGACCCATTAGCACGCCTGCAAAACATGAAGCGGATTTACCCAGATATCCTTGACCTTGTGCACTAGGGAGATGTTTCTGGCTTCGTGTGTGTTTTCAATGACGAACATTTGCATTCTTTCCTCCCTGCGCATTTTTTTTTTCCCTCTCGCGACGACATTAAAAAACAAGAAAATGTGGCTCACCCCAAAATGTAGAACTTGGGATTTTAACTCGCATGGACAGTAGTTCTCTATGAGGAATGCGAAACATTTCACAGAATTTCCTGAAGGAACAAAGAGCCACGATTCCCTGATTAAAACCACATTAAAACAAAAAGCAGACTATAACCAAAAGACCCGGTAAGAGTGCTTCTTATTTAATCAAAAAGGCAGCCCAAGTTGGTTGTTTATAGCCTCACTGAGGCCTTTCTTTGATGCTTAAACTTTTTAAGAACACACTCAGAACTTCCTCTTTAGCCTGTCTTTACTCGGAGTTATTTTCCCAAAAGGCGGCCTTCCTTTCTGCAGCCCAGTTACGAATGGTCATTGTAATAGATGAAAAGGCAGAGCTTCCACTCTGATAGGCTGCGAGCATTTATCTGAAGTGCTAATTGTCAGATTCCCCTGTTATTCCCTTGCGATCTGATGCACCCATGATGAAAGGGTCTAGGGGAAAGGCAATAAAAGGAGAAACCTTCTTCTAGAAGGTTATGTGCTCGAAGTGGGGTTTGCCAGCCTCGACCCCACTGACATTTGTGGCTGGACAGTCCTTTGGCATGGGGGGCTATCATGGGCATTAGAGAAGTTGAATAGCATCCCTTGATGCCAGTAAATGCCGGGAGCACCCCCATCGTGGTAACCAGAAACGTCTCTGGACACTGCCACATGTCCCAGCGTTGAAAGCCACTAGCTTAGATCTTGGTTGTCTTCAACGTGCACCTGCTTCTCTGTCCCATGCACCCTCAGCTCTCCCGTGAGGGAGCTTCGTTTTCTTCTTCTCCTCCCACCCCCACTGCCTGGAGATAATGCTACATCTGGTGCACCAAGCTCATCCCAGGCCCAGGTAACCGAAATAAGACATAAGACTTGGAGTGCAGCAAGTACTCTCCCAGGGGGTTGCTCTTGCCGCTGCTGAGCTCGGTGTGAGGTCCTGCCAGGAGCAGGTGTGCGCGGAGCGAGATGCTCTGGGGACAGGTGTGCAGAAGGGAAGGCTCAGGTTGCTATGGAGTGGAGCCCGGCAGCTCTGGTCTCTGGTCTGGTGACATGGGCGGCTGTCATTGACAGCTCTGACCCCCAGCAGCCCGGGCCTGCTATGGGCAGAGAGCTGCCCTGCTGTTTCCCCTTTTGGAAACTGAAGGGCAGATATGGTGACGTTCCCAGGAGGGGCTCGGCTAGATCTCAGTGAGCAGGAGCGCAGCCCTTTCCCAGGTCCAGGGAGTAAGGAGGCTCTAGAAACGTCTCTCCCTGGGACATGTGGCTCCTCCAGCCTCCAGAACCCAGAGACCTGGTGCAGGGGCCTACACTGGCAGGGCAGGCAGACGTGAGGCCTGAATTTTGGTTCAGTTCTACCCCAAGTAGCAGCATGACCTTGGGCAAAGAGTGTCCTCCTTCTGGTCTTTCCCCTAAAGCCACCTTCCCTTGTTCCTGTAGTACTCCACATTTCTATTTTTCTCCTGTCTTATAGGCAAAGGTGAGACTATTAAGAGATGGAATTGTGACTCTCCTGAACTTGCTTTTTTTTTTTTTTTTTAAAGATCTTATTTATTTATTCGGAGAGCACATGAGCAGGGGGAGGGACAGAGAGAGAGAGAGGGTGAGCATCTCCAGCAGACTCCACACTGAGTGCAGAACCCGATGCAGGGCTCGATCTCACAACTCTGAGATCGTGACCTGAGCCAAAAATCAAGAATCGGATGCTGGACTGACGGAGCCACCCAGGTGCCCCTGAATTTGCTCTTGGGTGTGAGTTCCTAATAACGGGGGTGTCAGGAAGGGGCCTGGGAGTCCTTTGGTGGGTTTTACCGTATGTTTATGGGGTCTTAGAGATCCCAATAAATAGCATATCTCTTCCCTGAACGAACTGAGAGATGAGGCCCTAATTGAAGGTTTGAACCTTGGAGCTTGCCCAGATTATCGGGCAAGTCGTCCTCCTCCCCTGGGGCCAGTAAGTCAAGTGTCCCCAAGGCCAGAAGTCCTTAGGAAAAGTGACAGACAGTGGAGGGCAAGGGTCAAGGTCAGTGTAGACAGCAGAGCCTCGGCCCCCTAATGGGCCGGGGATGTTGGCCTGCCTTTCCTTGACTCTGACCATCATTGCTGCAGGCTGGCCACAAACCCTTGTCCTAACCTGCCGGGGAGGGAGCGCTGAGCCTAGAGGTGCCCCGGCGGTGACAGCCCAGGGACAGCACCATGGTGTCCATAGAACTCAGGGCCCTCTCAGCTTTGTAGGAGGCCTCAGCTGTAGGGGGAGGGGGGCGGGGGATTGGAACCACCGTGAACTAGCTTCGATTCAGCATTGCTTCAGAAAATAAGTCCCCTCAGGTCACTGATGTCTACTTCTCCAGGCTCGGTGGTCCCCTGAGCACCCGAAACTGGGCCCACGGGAGGCCTATGGAGAAGAGGGAAAGCCTGCCCCCTTGGCACCCTTTTAATCAGCAGCTTGGAGTCCTCAGCGCAGCCTCTCTGTCGTATGTGCCCAGCTGACTGAGTTCAAGCCCCGCACGGGCCTGTCCCCTGTTGCGTGCGGAGGGCAGAAGGCACGGCCTCTCCACGGCTGGACCAGCAGCCTGGGCTCCATCCCCCGCACACGCCCAGCTCATCTGGAGGTCAGAACTCACCAGAAAAATGGTGTGAGTGGCCAGTTCTCTCTTTGCTGTGGCTCTGGGCAGCCCAGCCCAGCTCCAGGCTGCATCTGAGACCTGAGAGTGAACTTCTCTGTGAATAATGACACAATTCTGGAAAAATGCAGCATCTCCCGGATACAACTTCTGGAGCTTCGCCTGGGGGAGGAGGGCCTGGAGGGTGTTTTGCATTCTGGCTCTTGGTGGTTCTTTGCCCCAGGGATGGGGGCCTGTGTGGTATGTGTGCTTTTTCACGGGGCACACATTTTCAGATACTCGCATGGACCATTTCTGGGAGTCCCCTGGGGCAAAGGAGAAAACACAGAATGAGTGCTGTGACACCTAATGGAAAATATTACGCCTTTGTCAGTGGGGCTTGCGTGCCTCCTCTGACTCTTGCCTTTAGACCAAACCAAAGCCCAGCTGGAGAGCATGAGCCACACACGAGCGTGCCGGGCTGGTGAGCATCCCTTTTCAATGGCATTCTCTTGAGTCCAAGTGCCTTTGGAAAATGCTTTCAGAATCGTACAGTGCTTGAGTTTGGGGTCAGGAGAGGGGACTCTGAAGGTCATCTTGGCCAAATGGCCTGTTTTATAGGAAGACGAACCTGAACTTGGAAGCACTCCTATCGCAGCCCCTTGCTGTCTCACTGGGTTCTCCAGTGAGTGTTTGGAAGTTGATTCTAATTTCTCTAATGGAAACATTGGCCAACATTCTCTACCTGGTAGGCTGGTTATATTGGACACATATTCCAAGTGGCCTAAAGGAGAAGCCAAAGCAGTGATTCTGAAATGGGAAGGACAAAAGTCCTCTCCCCCAGCTCCCCAGATCTGATAGAACTCCTCTGGGGTCACTGGTAAACCCGGGGGGGGGGTGGCATATCTCAAGAGCTTTGGGGCGAAATGGCTGAGTCCACTGGGAAGGATGCTGTGGACCGGATGGGCTGTCCAACCATCCTCAGTGTGTGTCTTGATTTACCTGGTGCCTGGGCCGCCTGGAAGATGGGCTGCGGCACAGCCAGTCCCAGCGTGTTGGGGGCCCTTGCGGAGAGTATCCCCCTCCATTGTCTTTTATTTTCCCCACTAATTTCATTCGAATGTAATTTATATACAGTAAAATTCGCCCTTTTAAAGTGCACGGTTCTGCACATTTGAACAAATGTAAGCAGTCATGTAACTGCTCCCACAATCGAGAACATTTTTTTTCTCCCCAAATATGTTTATTTTAATCTTTCAGTGTTAGAAGATTGATTGTTCATGCACCACACCCAGTGCTCCATGCAGTACGTGCCCTTCTCGATACCCATCACCAGGCTCACCCCCCCACCCCCTCCCCTCCAAAACCCTCAGTTTGTTGCTCAGAGTCCACATTTTTTCTTACCCACTGAAGCTAACTCCTTTCTGGTCACCTCCTTCCCCACCCCAGCCCCTGGCAACTATTGGCTTGTTTTCTGCCCCTGTTGTGTCTTTATAAGAATGCCATTCAATGGAATCACACGGAATGTAGCCTTCGAAGTCTGTCTCCTTCACTTGGCATAGTGCATTCGGAGTCGTCCGTGTTGCTCTGTATATCGGTTCCCTTGTATTTCTGAGTATTATTCCCTTGTTTGTTTATCTGTTCCCCAGTTGAAGGATGTTTGGGTTGTTTCCAATTTTTGGCGATTATGAATAAAGCCACTATAAACATCCATGAACAGCTTTTTGTGTGAACAGAAGTTTTTATTTCCCTTGGGTAAATATCTTGGAGGGGGACTGCTGGGTCATATGGTGAGTGCATGTTTAACTTTATAAGAAACTTCCAAGCTGTTTCCCGAAGAGCAGTAGCATTTTCGCCGGTGATAGATGAACATCGATTATCTTTCATTATGTGCTAGTCTCCCAGACTGATCAGAGCCAGGATGTGCTTGGCCTTTAGGTGGCAAGGAACAAAGACTCACTCTGTTCACCTTACCCGTTTTCGTTTGGGGTCCCCAGAGGTAGACTTTGAGGCAGTGATTCGAATGTAAGTGGTTTATTTGGGGGTGGTCCCAGGAAACACCAGGGGATTGGAGGAATGAGGAAAAGGCAGGAAGCAAGCCAGTAAAGGGCATGTCTGCAAGCAAGTCCCCATTTTGGGCAGCTCACTGCCCATCCCCCTGGGAACTCGGAGAAATGGTACAGAGCACGCCCGAGCTGTCTCCCAACCAAAGGGCCAGGCACACTCCGCACGCTCCCTCTTTCAACATGTCTGTCCACTCGGGACTTCCTTCCGCTTCATAACTTCTGCTGTTGTGTGTCTCAGGTTCCCACTAGCAACCAACTATGGAGCTCACACCCCCCAAAGAGAGAGTTTGGCTGGTGAGTTAGTCACTGCCTTGCCATTGGGCAAAGTCCGCCATTTAGGTAATGCTGTGGAGACTCTGGGCGTCCATTGGCTGCCGTAGGGTCAGGTGGCCCGGTCTGGCTGTGACCAGGGAGGTGTGCCAGAGAGTTTGGAGCCCCCGTCGGATAGAACCTCTTACGCTGATGGAAGTGTTCTCTAGCTACTAGCCCAGTGTGGCTGTTGAAATGTAGCTAGTCCTACTGAGGAACGGAACTTTTCATTTAGTTAAGTATTAGTTAATCAATCTTAGTTAAATCCAACCAATTAATTAAATTAAACTTGATGAATTAATTTTTTAAGCTCAATTAATTAATTTCATTTAATTGATTAAATTAATGAATTCATATAGTGGCTAGTGGCTCTGATATGGGGCAGCACAGTTGTAGAACATGGACCTAGAAGGGACATTGGCCTCTTCTCTTGAACATACAACGTGATACAACATTCTCTTGAGATCAGTTTTTGGAAAGCTAATTAATACCTGACTCAGAATCTTTATGATTCCTTTTTTTAAAAATTTAATTAATTTATTTGACAGAGAGAGAGAGAGAGTTCGTTCAAGCAAGGGGAGCAGCAGAGGCAGAGGGAGAGGGAGAAGCAGACTCTTTGCTGAGCAGGGAGCCCCATCCCAGGACCCTGTGATCATGACCTGAGCACTGACTGAGCCCCCCATGTGCCCCAGAATCTTTATGATTCCGATTATGAAACTTTGAAAATCTTTTTTTGCCATCTGCTTCAAAAATTTGGAAATACCCCCGTTTTAGGCAATGAAGTTAAACCTAACCCAATGATATGTTGGTATGAATTCTGTTCTGAAGCTGCCTTTGACATATTTACATTTTATTCTCAGAAGCTCACTTGAATTCTGTAACTCACTCTGACATTTGTACTATACCTAGTTTGTGCTGTCAAACATACGTGTGTGACTGATACTCCCCCTCATACACGGAGACGCTTGGCAGCTGATCAGACTCACCAGGAAGTAGGGCCGAAGTTGTCTGCTGGAATTCGGAAGCAGGATTTGTATTCCTGACAGCAACCGAGGTGTGAATTTATGAAATCAGAGCCAAATTAGGTTCTGTACCATCTGAAGATTATATACGAGTGTCTTAACCTTTCATTTTAATGTTACTTTGACTTGGCTTCAGGAAATGACTAAGAAATGCCTGATTTAAATTCTTTTAGAATCATTATAATGAGATGGAGCTTCCAAGGAACACTGGACAGGAAATCAAGGAACCAGGGTTCTTACTTAAGCTATACAACTTATCTGCTTGCTTCGTGACCTTTAGCAAGTAACTGCATTTTCCTGAGCATTGCTTTCTTCATCTGTAAATACAGAATTT
>JAPYYJ010004447.1:0-10427 GCA_028533885.1 Nasua narica
GAGGGTCGCGCAGAAGGCTTGCAAGGGTCTGCCTGCATGTAGAATTGTTGGCTTCTGCTAAGATTCCATGGAACAGATCCGTCCAAGATCCCCTTTCCTTCAACATGGTTCTAGCTTAGGAATTTGCAAGCCTAGTCATGGAAAGGTTTGCAGAAATCGTCCACATGAAATATTCAGGATTGCCGGGGAGAAAATTCTCCATGCTCCTGGGGACTGGATTTTCATGCTCTTCCCAGTTCTGTGTGGATTTCCTTCCAAACCCTGAACTATTCAAAGGCTGGTGAGATCCAGTTGTAGAAGATGTCTCTGTTGGTCAGACTCAGACATGGCGTGGCCCTTTTGGAATGCAGACCCACGGGTAGGCCAGGGAACGAAGGCTCCGAATGGGGCAGGGGCACGCGCAGTTGCGGGGGCAGGGTAAGGGGGAAGGAAGGGTGTCTGCGGGCCCCACAGCCAGCCAGGGAATGGCCCTGACTCCCGTGGGAGTGCATCATCCCATGCTTTCCAATGCTGCGGGTCCCGAGGCTCGCTACAACACTGTGTCCTGGAAGGAGGTCTTGAGACGAAGAACCTTGATGTACATCACTTCACTTCCCTAGCTCCTAGGCGTTCTGTTGCATTGGGGCGAACTCATTGTCTAGCTCATGGCAATGTTTTCCTTTCCTAGGGGCAAGAGGAAAATGGGAACATGACACCAGTGTTCTTGGAGGCTGCCTCCGAGAACTTCCTCAGTACCCAAATGGGCAGAATGTTCCTCAGTGCCTTTCAAGGTATGTCTTTCTTTTCGCTTCCTGAATGAACCTTTCCGTCGGCCTTCCAGAATGTCTCATGGATCCAAATCTTAGGAGCTCCAGGAATCCTTGGAAGGGCTGGAGGTTTTCCAAATGCTGCCCTTCATGGATGAATCCTCAGGGTCTTCCTCGAGGAGCCTTTCCCATAGGTCCATCCCATGCTTCCACTCTTTTCCCCTCGATGGCTTTGGGGCAACGTACTGTATCCTTTTTCCGTGTTCTCAGTTTTCATGCCATCCAAAGGAGCCTAGGAAGAGCATGCCCATTGGGGCTGCATCCACCTCCATTTCCCCGAGGACAAACGTGGCTATTGTCTCAGGGCAACTTTTCAGGAAGACTTAGAAGCTTTGGAGAAGAAACCTGCACCGGTTCAGTGAGACTGGAACTCCTCTCTCTTTTGGGAGTGTGTCAAATCATTGGATTCGATCTGCTGGGGACGGACACGGCTTGGGTGAAAACCAGCTAGGAGCAAGTCCTCCCAAGTGACAGGGAGACCCAATGGACTTCTCCTTCCTCATGGAAGTCCATTGTTCAGGTCTGTATGTGTGTCTCGACTCTTTGCAGGAAAGAGCCTTCCTTTCCAATGCTCCTTCCCATTTCCTAGGGTAATCGGACCGATCCTTTTCATTTCCTAGGAAGCTTTGGTTTCTTTATCCAGCCACCTCTTCGCTCTCCCTGAGTCTACCTGACGGTTTGGGAATGTGCTTTGCCAATGTGCTCCCTCAGATGATTGGAGGACGTCTTTGGCTGTGGGATTTCTGGGGTTGTCTGTTTCCCCTCTGGTTGGTGGGCAGCAAATAGAAGCAGGAGGGATTCTGGAGACACTGCTTCGGTTCGCACTTGGCCAATCGAGGTCTGCAGGTCCATGGAGGTGAAGGAGACGTTCCCCCCTTTGTGCCCATCTCCCTTAGGTGGCCTTGAATTTGGACCCAGAGGTGGAGAGTTTCCTGAGGGAGGTGGCCCCCTTGACTGGAGGCCCTGGGGTCAGCTAAGGGGAGGACCAGAGCATCTTGCTGGCCCACTTGCATGGCCTGTGTTCTAGCTCCCCCTGGTGGCGGAAAGTTCCATTGTTCCCCTCCCTTTCCCAGGAAATCTCGAGTTCCCCCTGGGACTGCTGTGGGACCAGAGGTGAGGGGAAGGTCATAGGGAAGAGTTCAGTGGCTTTGGAAGTAAAAGAGGAAGGCATGTGTTCCCAGAGGAACAGGATCTTTCCAGGGCCAGACTGCATTGTGGCTTGTAGCTCAGGGAAGAGCTTGTAGCCCATCCCTCTGTGTGGTTTCTCTGTACCGAGCCCCTCCCTTGGGATGAATCCACTCTCTGCTTCAGCAGTATCCCCTCTGTGGCCACAGGGCTCCTGGCAGTGGGGTACCTGAGGCCAAAGCTGTCGGTTCGGCTGGCAGTCCCATGGCGCTGGCCCACGCCCGGCCACAGCTCTAATTGCCACTAATGCGCGTCTTTGAGCTTTAGATAGGAAACTCGAGAGCATTGCCTAGGTATGGCCTTCCAAGCTGCTTCTTTGAGTGGGGTCCCCCAGGCGATTGGCGTCATGTCTCCCCGAAATCCCACCTCTCCGGGCCCGGCATAGCTGATGCTGTTTCTCAAGGGCCCAAAGGGCTGTCTTTCATCCAAGCCCAGCTCTCTTCAACACACTTATTTCCAGAATCGGCTCATTTTTCTTTCTGGTGAGAACTCTATTGTATTAATATAACCCACTTCCCCCTATCTCCTACTCCTTCATTTGTTTTTTCATTCTCCTAATGTATGAGTTTTGCATAATGCTCAGTTATTTTATAGCAAAACAATCCTATGGAACATATAACTTTATAGTTACCTGACACCAATATATGTATTTTTAAAAAGTGACCAAAAATATTTTGAGTTACACATAATGGCACCCTAACTGAACTCCTTTAAAAAAAGTGGATGTTGTAACATCACAATTTAAGTTTTAAAACACCTGAATGTATTATCTTCCTACCCAGGGCAAAAACACACCAAATGTTACTGTTTCTTCCCAGCAACATCTATTACCCTTTGTTAAAACTCACAGGAAAATCTAAGATTAGTAGAAAATCTTTAGCACACAGAATTGATGATAGATGAAACTGCAGCAAGAGGGCATGGTAAATCCAAAAGATCTATTAGTGCATAAATCTACTGGAAAAACAACAACAACAACAAAAGAGATAGAATTAACAAGGTACAATAAAAGTTATGCCTTTAATGCAATAGATTATAATACGGTTGGAAATGTTTAATATGTGTCCTCCTGAAAACCAGTTATCATCTTTTAAAGTAAAAACAAAACAAAACAAAAAAAAAAACACAACAACCAGCCATTATATTTTCAGAGCATCTAGATTTATTTATGGTATAAAGCCATCGAATTGTAATATTATTACTCCTTTCCCACCCTTGCAGAGAATAAACATGAATTCAGAAGTACAGTGGAGTTAAAAACAAAGAAGAGGAGAAAGAAAAGGCAGCAGAGGAAGACACAAAAGATGAATACAGAGCTACAGAAGGGTTTATTGAGCACGCTACAGAGGTAAGCAGAGTACACACAAAAGGAAATTAAACAACCATCAAATCTCCCAACTTTGTTAGAAAATTACCTTTTAATTGTGCCACTTTCAAACTATACTGAATTTTACTTTTCTAAAGATGTAAAAACTCGACTAATAGAAAATATACATGACCATTCTGTCTACATAGATAACAGAATCTATGAATCTTGAAACTAAATACATCAATTTCAAAAAGTATTGGTCATTTAAACAGAATCAACAATGCAGATTGACAAGAACTCTTCTCATTAATTTGACCTGTAGATTCTGAGGCATGTTTTTATTAAAGTCAGATCTATTCCTAAATACAAAATATTTTGAAGATTTATTAAAACAATATTGCAGCACAAGGTAAATTAAGACTAAAGGCACATAAACTTTGTTCCCACCTGGTTGTCAGTTTTAGAAAACTGCCACAAAATTAATCTTCCTGCAAATTTTTGCAGTACTTTCTTTGTCTTTGAAAAATACATAAACCAGTTCCTGAACTATCTAGACCAGTCTGCACATGCTCAGAAATCCACAACCATATTCCAAATCTTAATTACAAACTAAGGATGGCAATATATACTTAAATGCACATAAGTCATGTGAACTTCAAAAACATCTACGAAAAATATTCAGCCACAACAAGACTTTACTTAGTGCTGACATCTATATGATACGTCCCACAAGAGTGTGTACAAAAAGGTTAAGATTCCACAATGCTTTCCACATAGGGCTCAGACTTACAGAAATCATTTTGTTGTCTTAAGAAATTAATACTCTGCATCTTGTTAATTTTAACTAAAGCCTACATTCATAACTGAATGTAGACCAGAATTGTGAGATACAAAAGGTCAATTTTTTTTAAAGCAATAAAGCCTAAGGTAGTAAAAACTAAAAAATACTGCTTTAATTCTTTCAGTATCATGTATCTAATTTGATTAAATAGAAATAAATGTGACAAGCCAATAATTCAAAATAAATTCCAAGCAGGAAAAACAAAAACTTAACCTTTTTACACACCCCTGCGTAAACATATTGTAATTCCCATATAACAATGTGCCCTAGACAACCAATTCCTTTTTCCTAGTAAATGCATAATAGCAACACTGGTTTTCCTTTTTAAGGCACATATGTCAACTAAGTTGAAAAAGGAAACCATAATTAAACTAAAATCATAAACAGACAAAAAATGGCCTCCCTATAGAACAGATGAAATACAGCAGTTAACAATTCTGCCTTTATGTATGCCATTTCATTTTATAACCGAGGAATGATAACAGCGTGGGAAAAAAAAAAGAAAGGAAACAACAACAAAAAAATCAAACTCTGGTCCCCACTTTTCTGAAGAGTCAATAGGTGATGACACCAAACAATCTGATACACCCTCAATCTTCACCTCCCCCTTTTTAAATTGTTGACTTGGAAAAAGACACTCTCAGATGATGGTTTTCACCAAGGTTGTAATTATGAAGATCAATCAAGGCCTGGATAGCTTCTTCCACTGTTGCCATCTGAGGAAGAGCCATTTTGAGTTCTCTTCTGAAACAAAATTATGAAATTAGATACTTCATAAAAATTAGGAAGGGCTTAAATACTTGAATTCTTACCCATTCCAGAATCAATTTCTTGGTTCCCCCTTTCTCTCTTTGCCTGCCTCTCTGCCTACTTGTGATCTCTCTCTCTATGTCAAATAAATAAAATCTTAAAAAGAAAGGTAATGGTAAGATAAGTTGGTTGAAAAAAGAAAGGAAAAATTTAAGTAAAAAAAAAAAAAAAAAAGAATGTGATCAGGCAGGTAAATAGAACAAAGCCATACACTAGATTTAGGGTAGTAGTAGATTTAGGTAGATTTAGGGTATATTTTGGTCTGTTAGAAGAAACTGTATCCCAAAATTTTAAAGAAAGAAAAACTTATATATATACAAAAAATAAGGTCAAATATAATGAAGGGATAGAATATGACTTCCAGAAAGTGGTCACTTTTCTGTTTGTAGTTGATGCTGTTCTTTTTTTTATTTTATTTTATTTTATTTTTTTTAGTCTCCCATTGAGTTCGTAGGTGTTTAGAATGGTTTGAGAACTATCTAGTTAAATTCCTGGGACCAGGTGAAATCTAGGTCTCTAACTCCTCCACCATCTTGCTAGGCGCCCCCTCATTTCATGCTTTTATATTCTCATCTAAAATGAAAACTTTCATAATATTTAGCACTAAAATATGAGTATTTAGTAGCCACCCCTTCTAAAACTAGTCAACAATTAAGGGAGTAACTGAGTATGAAGAGAATGTAGCGGTTTTTTTGTTGTTTTTTTTTAAAGGTTTTATTTATTAATTTGAGAGACAGAGAAAGTGAGAGAGAGCATGAGAGGAGAGAAGGTTAGAGGAAGAAGCAGACTCCCCATGGAGCTAGGAGCCCGATGTGGGACTCAATCCCGGAAATCAAGGATCGTGACCTGAGCCGAAGGCAGTTGCTCAACCAACTGAGCCACCCAGGCACCTGAGAATGTAGGTTTTGATGTTACATAGTCTTTGGGAGAAATGCATAGATCTTTGTTGGCTGTTGTATATAACATGATACTTGTTTTTGAAATCCTCCTGTAGTGTATTGTACTAGTTAGTCCGCCTCTCCCCACAGAATGTAAGAGAACACTGAGGATCTTACTGATTATCTTGTTCAATGCTGTACCCCGAGAGCCTGAAACAGTGCCAAACGTTATTGATACTCAGTAACTCTTCTGTTCTTATTATTTTATTTATTTTTAGAGTGCGTACACTGGAGTGGTGGGGAGGAGCAGAGGTAGAGGGAGAGAGAGGATCTTAAAGCAGGCTCCACACCCAGTGCAGAGCCTGATATGGGCAGGATCTCATGATCCTGAGATCATGACCTGAGCTGAAATCAAGAGTCAGACGCTTAACTGAGCCGCCCAGGTGCCCAATGCTTAGTAACTCTTAAAGAACCAATGTGTGAATGAACTTTAAAGACACTTAGAGATCAAATTGATCTCGGAATTTTCTAGATGTTGTTGAATATAAATATACACACACACAACCCACATATGTTTATGGTAGTTTTTATTTGGGGAGTACCACGAAGTACCTAAAGTTACGTACAAATGGAGTATACATGTATATTTCTCAGCTTATTAAATATCCTTCATTTTAGTTTCAGAAACATCCTTTAGTCCATAGACCATTTGGAACCACTGATATGGAATAGTGGATAGACTGCAAGGTTTTAAAACAGTTTTACATAAAACATCATCTATTTTATTGTGTCTTTAGTAGGACTTTTATTTTTGATGAGGCTTTGAAATCAAAGCAGATAACTAATTTTGTGATTAAAGTGTATCAGTTTACTTTAAATATCAGAGTAACAATAAGTTAATCAAGTCCATGAGTGTTTTATAGTATGTAGATGTTGATAGTGACAAAATAGGTGGATTCAATGGTAGTATGAATAAATTAGGAGAGGTCACTGTAGGTAAGCCATAACGTGGATTGGCTGCATAATTATTTTTACAGCATTGCCTACTTTGTTCCCAATTTTGAGTATGTTTTCAAATTGAACCATTTATAATTTCCCAGGTAAAATTACAATCTCTTTAATTTTTGCCAGGTCAAAAGTCCCACTTTTTTTTTGCATTTCTGTTAGTCTGTAATAAAATGATTAAATTGTAAGATAATTGTGTTCTTTAGCAATTGGAAAATTTCTTTATGAAATTGCATTTTAATATTTTTACTTAATCATTTGTTACTCTTTGAAAGTAACAAACTGTTCTGTTCAGAAACACCTAATAGTTACCTTAATTCATAATATAATTTTAGTTAATAATGATTGGTGAATATGACTTTCTCTATTCCTCTGAAAGCCCAGCTTTTGAATCTTTAGGAATTATTCAGGTTTACTCAGCTACGTTCTTAAGTTCTTTTTTAAACTTTGTTTTGTGTAGGTTTTTTTATGGAAATGAGGAAAATCAATAATTTTTTTAATGTCTTTTAGCCAATGGTCGTGATAGCAAAAAATTTAAAGGAGAAGATAAAATGGATGGTGCTCCTTTTAGTGTACTTCATATTTGAAAATTACCTGGTGAAGTGACAGAAACTGAAGTTATTGCTTTAGGCTTACCTTTTGGTAAGGTGACCAACATCCTCCTGCTGAAAGGAAAAAATTAGGTATGCTTCTTTCAGGATCTATAAAATATTAAGCCCCAAACTACCCAGTATGTGGGAATTAGCTAACTCCTAATAAAAGGATAGAATATAGTAGGTCTTAACTTTTCCAAAAGAAAATGAAAGAAGTCTTATTCTGACTTTTCCTAGTAATGCTATTTGAGAAACTAATGCGAGGGAGCCAAAATGAGTCACTATAGTTTTCAAATTTTGCCTTTTTAATTCACTTTTGGATTGTTCTAATGGGATTGTGAAAAATACAAATGAAGGATTTCTTTTTTTGTGGCTCTACTTTGTAATATCAGAAAACAATGGGAGCCACTAGTAGGATCTTATTTGTTAGCTTATCTGATGGAAATATTTATCTGATAATTTATCTGATATCATTAGAAGAAATAGTCACTAATCCTAGGTATTCTTCATTGAATAAATGTACTTGTGACAGAAAGATGCAGGCATATTAAAAATAAGAGTTGGTTTTAAAATTTCTAATGATACCATTCAGAAGAGATTATAAAATTTAACAATCTTTTAAATATAATTAATGTTACTAATAATCTTATATTTAATTTTGAATTTTTTTCCTGTTTCTTCTGTGTTCTGCTTTAAAAATGACTTTGAAATCTCTGATGTTCTCTAGAATCAGAATGGTAAAATTCTGATACTGAAAAATATTTGAATTTTATTTTCTCTAGATTTTGTTGGACTACATTTGTGGTATAGGGAAAATAAGGATAAGTAAGGATCACTTATTTGGGTGTCTAAATGTAACTGGGACGGTTATACTCTAGATACTGATTTTTTCTCATTAGCTGAATAGATTACACAGATATTGAGGTTTACTGAAATATAATTCATAGTATTTCAATTTTTGCTATGTATTTTCCAGGCATTTTTGGAACTAGCAACAGAGGAAACAGCTATTACTATGGTTCATTACTATTCTGCTGTGACACCTCGTCTCCGTAACCAACCAATTTATATCCAATACTCCAATCACAAAGAACTAAAAACAGATAATACATTAAACCAAGTGAGTATGTGTAGATACATAAATAAAATGGACATATTAAAAATCTCAAACTTATTAACAGAAACATGTAATTATGGGCATTTTCTCATTATTTTAAAGATATTCTCTTGCAGTATGTCCCTAAATACTATATATCATGTTAATTTACAAAAAGTATGAACAGTCTATTATTTTCATGTTTTAAATTGGTACTTGATGAATTAGTTAAATATTTTTTCAAAGCCAAAGGTCAAAATGTTCATTTTCATGTTGCAAGTTCAGATTTCTGTATAGAAACCGTGTATGAGATTGGGCTCACTATTCACATAAACTGTAGAACTCTGCTGCTGAAACTTTTAAGGTATGATGTTTAATGTCTTTAGTTATTTGACATTTTATAGGTCTTATGTTTCTCATTGAAATATTTTTATTGAAGATGTGTTAATGGTCTTCCTTGGACAGGGAATGTAAGAATTGAGAATACATGAATATGTTGATTTATTTTTTTAAAATGTGATATAGAAAATACTAATTATTTAAAATTAATATATTTTTAAAAAATAATATAAGAATGGGTTTATGTCTGAAAACTTTAGCTCTTTTTATAGAGCTAATTATATCTTTTCTGTTTCAGTAAAATCTAAACTATGTCTGACTCTTAGTCTTATGGAAAATGTAATGGACTAATAATTCGTCATAGATTTTAACCATCATAAAAAGTGACCTTTCAAGATCATTTTGATAGTTTATAAATAAATAAGCATTTAAAACTTTCTGAAGATAAGGCTAAATTTTCTGCTGTTTTTTTGTTTGTTTTAATTTGGTATTTCATTACTTTTGAACCAGAAATTGTATTTCTAAACATTTCCAAATTATTGGAAATATTCCAAAAGAAAATATTCTGTATTCATTTTACTTAGAATTAAAAATGGTATTTATATATCAATTTTATTTTATATATTAATATTTTTAGTAAAGTAATTCATGAAGGCATTCTCATTTTAAAAGCTTCCAATGCACAGGACATGAAAAAGATAAAGATAGGACGGCTTTATTTATAATCTTAAATAGGATAAACAGTGAAAGCCCCATGAAGAAGTGACATTTGAGTAACAAACTTTAAAGTGCTTAGGAAATAAACGTACTTATTCTAGTCAGAGTTATTCCAGATATAGGGAACCATCAATGCGAAGTTGCTTCTGTTGAAAAAAACATGGTTTTCAAGCCATATTTTTAGTTTTTGGAAGTCCTTTAATCTCTGATCATTTCTTTTTTTGTTACAATTGGTCATGTTTTATGATTTCACAATTCTTTTTTTTTTTTAAGATTTTATTTATTTATTTATTTATTTATTTATTTATTTATTAGGAAAGAGAGAGAGTGAGAGAGAGCAGGTCAGAGTGAGAAGCGGACTCCCCATGGAGCTGGGAGCCTGATGTGGGACTCGATCCCGGGACTCCGGGATCATGACCTGAGCCGAAGGCAGTAGCTCAACCAACTGCGCCACCCAGGGGCCCTGATTTCACAATTCTTTAAGGATTCTAATTAATAGTACTTTATTATATTTATTTTTAAAACCATTTTTTAAAGATTTTATTTTTTTTAAGTTTTTATCTATTTATTTGACAGATAGAAAGATATCACAAGTAGGCAGAGAGGCAGGCAGAGGGAGAAGGGGAAGCCGGCTCCCCGGTGAGCAGAAGGCCGGATGTGGGGCCCCATCCCAGGACTCTGAGATCATGACCTAAGCTGAAGGCAGAGGCTTAACCCACTGAGCCACCTAGGCACCCCTAAAGATTTTATCTATTTATTTGAGAAGGAGAAAGTATGGCAGGGATGGGCAGAGGGAGACTCAGACTCCTCTCTGAGCAAGGAGCCTGATGCGGGGCTTAATCCCAGAA
>JAPYYJ010004448.1:0-10427 GCA_028533885.1 Nasua narica
TGTCTGTTCGTATCTTCTGCCCATTTCTTGATCAGATTGTTTGTTCTTTGGGTGTTGAGTTTGAGAAGTTCTTTATAGATTTTGGATACTAGCCCTTTATCTGATATGTCATTTGTGAATATCTTTTCCCATTTTGTCAGTTGTCTTTTGGTTTTGTTGACTGTTTCCTTTGCTGTGCAAAAACTTTTGATCTTGATGAAGTCCCAGTGGTTCATTTTTGCTCTTGCTTCCCTTGCCTTTGGAGATGTTTGTAGGAAGAACTTGCTGCGGCTGAGGTCGAAGAGGTTGCTGCCTGTGTTCTCCTGAAGGATTTTGATGGATTCCTGTCTCACATTGAGGTCTTTCATCCATTTGAGTCTATTTTTGTGTGTGGTGTAAGAAAATGGTCCAGTTTCATTCTTCTGCATGTGGCTGTCCGGTTTCCCCGTCATCATTTGTTGAAGAGACTGTCTTTTTTCCATTGAATATTCTTTCCTGCTTTGTCGAAGATTAGTTGACCATAGAGTTGGGGGTCCATTTCTGAGTTAATATTATTTATTATTTAAGATTATGGCCACATTATTGATTTGTGGGTTAAATTTGTTATAATTAAGGAAAACATTTGTAGAGATTGTTCTTTTTCTCTAAACTATTTGTGTACATTCTGCCAAAAAGTTACTTTTACTAAAACGATTCTATGCACCTTTGTGGATAAACATATTTTATTTATCTGTGTATCTGCATCTTTTTTGCTATTTAAGCTTCTGCTTCAACACCGAGTTATTTTACTGGGCAAGACAGATGTGCTTTTACTGTCTTGACTTTTGAGAATTTCTGTTGTTTCTAGTGAATTTCAGGATTGAAAAATTAGTCTGCCTACTAGACTGATTGAGAAACTTCAAAAGAAGCACAAGCATATCCTAGTGATTTTTTTTAATTAGCGTAAACATCATTCCTCTTTTTGATAACTCCAGTAATAATAATCTCTTCCTGGAGCTGTTACAGCTACTGTTTGAATCATTCAATCTGAGCATTACCTTAGATAAAGCAATATTACATTGTTCTTTTTTTTTCTCCATTCTTTCATTTTCTTTCCAGAATTATAAATTCAAGGGCAGGGTGCTATGTCATATATTTATTTTATATTTCATATTGTCAGTATAGGTGTTATTTTATATTTCATATAGTCAATAGAAGTGTCTTCAGAATACTATTTGATTTTTTTATGATAGAAAATTTACAAACATACACACAATTAAAATGTTAACAACCCCTCATGTATCCTTGGCCAGGTTCTATAACTACCAACATTTTGCTTAACTTGCTTTATCCTCTTCCCCCCCCCCTTTTTTTATTTGGAGTATTTTAAAGCAAATTCATGAAATATTTCTTAGCAGATAAGGAATTTATCACTTGTGACAAAATTAATATCGCCCAATACTTAGGCCATGTTCAAATTTCCAGGTTGTCTCAAAAGTGCCTTTTTTTAGTTGGTTCAAATAAGGATCCAATAAGGCTGGCACATTGTATTTGCTTAATATGCCTCTGAAGTCTGTCTATTTAAAAGTTCGTCACCCCATTCTGGAACCCCAACATTTTCTTTTCTATGCCATGTTAATTGTCCTATACTTTTCCTCATGCTGAATTTGACTGATTATCTTTTCATTTGTATCTCTATGCCACATATTTCCTATAAATTGGTAGTTAGAGGTAGAGGACTGATTACTTTTGGCAGGAAAACTTTGTAAGTGGTATTGTGTACTTCCTTTTTTGTTAGCTCACGAAGCACAAAATGGCGAGTTGCCCTGTCTCAGTGATAATAAGGTCAATCAGATTCAGATGTCAACCTTATTTATACACTACATTTTTCTGTCACTTAGTTTTCTTTGACTTAATCATTTTGTATTTAATAGGTATTTATACTTAGCTTTATTAGAGTTTGCAAATTAGTGATTAACTACATTTCTTCAGTTATTAATTGGACTTTATAATAGGTACTTGAGGTCATCATTATTTATTTTTTTTAGAAATAGTTCAGGAAAAAACATGGGAAAAGTGCTTCATTTTTTAAAACACTTTACCAGTTTTCAGAAAAATAAGATGATGTTTTCGCAACCCTCAAAGGTGACTAATGCAATTTTATTTGGTGGTTTTTAAACTATCTTTAGGAGCTCATGGATGGTTATAAATTTGATGTACTTTAATAAGTTACAAGTACTATTCTCATTTGATGATCAAATTATCCTATTTTCACTTGGGTGGGTGAGGGACGGACTCCTTCAAGTTGATACCTATGTCGTTTTTTACATAATTCAAACAGTCTTTGATGGCTTCTCTACTTTCTGGCATAACATATGCCTGTGTCATCTTGTGTATTTCTGCCCAGACCTGACATCATCATGACCTTAATGGAAATGTCTACAGTGCTGTGGTTTTAAGACTCTTTTACTCTCTTAAAAATTACTGAAGAATCCAAAGAGCTTTTTTTCATTGGAATTGTATCTGTTGAGATGTTCCATGTCAGAAGCTAAACCTCATAAAAATTTTAAGCTTCATTAATTGAGAAATAACAGTGATAAAATTATTGTGTTAACATAAATATATTTTACAAAAAATAACTTTCAACACAAAAGTTAGAAACATGGCAGTGTTTATATTTTTGCAGATCTTTTTTGTCTTTATAATAGAAGACAGATTGTCATACCCATTTTACATTCAGTCTGTTTGCACTACATTATTTTAGTTGAAGTACTTAAGAAAATCTGGAGTCCAATAGGTGGTTAGAAAAGGAAGGAGTGTTTTAATAACTTTTTTGGATACTTATGGATGTTCTTTGATGCTACTCCAAAACTTGACAGGTGGTAGTTTCTTAAAAGTTGATTGTGAAGAAGAATCTTAGACTATATTAATGAAACTTTTTGTACTCTGTTAAAATCCATTGGTCTGTCTTACACTTGGAAGGGATCGCTTACTCACATGTGGTTTTGTAACCCCACAAATTCATCATTTGGAAAATGAGTTCATTGAGTTATACAGATCTTGCAAATGTTTGACACATTTGATTTATATGGTACCAAAAAAAATCACATTCATAAACATCACTGCCAATCTTATCAGAAAAAAAATCTAAATATTGAGAAGCTGTCAAACTCAGGGTGGTGGACAAAAATTTTCTAAAATTTTAATTTTTGTTTGAATGCTTGAATTCTCTCTTAGCAACAAATATTGTCAGTTGTTTTCCTTGAAGTGAGAGCTCACCTTATTAATTATTGATGAAATATCTGTCGAATACCCAAGTCTATAACTACAAATTATAATTACCAACTATATAATAACTCTAGTTTGTCTCCCAGTTGTTCTTCCAAGTAAATACGATGTTCTATGAAAAACACACAGCTTCAGTTTGCAACTCGGTTGCACAAATTGCTTTTCCTGGGGATAGCCATCCTACTTTGTTATGCAATGGAGATGCTTTATACATACTTCCCATTCTTCACCTAGAATATTTAAGGGATGTACTCAAGGGCCAAAACTTAATAAATTGGATCATTTTTACTACTTCAGGATATTCTTAAGTAAAAAATTGCTCTTTTCCCACCACCATGAACTTGTGCGTTGAAGAATGCAATGACTACTTAGAGGAGTTTAGAGCCACTACCTTGGTTTGTGCGAAGGCACCAGCAGTTTTGCCCACCACTGCTTTTGCATCATCATAGTGTAAAGGGGAAATACAAAAGGTCTTGGTTTGGATCCACAGACCATAGTTTGAGAACTGGTGTCCTAGACTATTCCCATTATATCAGCTGCTGATTTTTTTTAAGGTTTATTTTATTATTATTTATATATCCATGAGATATTCCTATTTTTGAGGCTTTTAAAAAACATAAATGTTCAGTTTTGCCATTGCTAAAATCTGTGGAGATGAATGTATTTTTCTCTTTAGTTCTTTTTTAAAAATTTTTATTTTATTATGTTAGTCACCATACAGTACATCATTAGTTTTTGATGTAGTGTTCTGTGATTCATTGTTTGCCTATAACACCCAGTGCTCCATGCAATACATGCCCTCCTTAATACTCACCACTGGGCTCACCCATCCTCCCACCCTCCTTCCCCCTGAAAACCCTCAGTTTGTTTCCCAGTGTCCATAGTCTCTCATGGTTCATCTCCCCCTCTCATTTCCCCCCTTCATTTTTCCCTTCCTTCTCCTAATGTCCTCCATGCTATTCCTTATGTTCTACATGTAAGTGAAACCATTTAATAACTGACTTTCTCTGCTTGACATTTTTCACTCAGCATAATCTCCTCCACTTCCATCTATGTTGTTGCAAATGGTGGGTATTCATCCTTTCTGATGGCTGAGTAATATTCCATTGTATATATGGACTTCTTTATCCACTCATCTGTTGAAGAGTATCTCAACTCCATCCGCAGTCTGGCTATCATGGACATTGCTGCTATGACCATTGGGGTGCATGTATCCCTTCTTTTCACTACCTCTGTATCTTTCAGGTAAATACCCAGTAGTGCAATTAATTGCTGGGTCATAGAGTAGCTCTATTTTTAACTTTTTGAGGAACCTCCACACTGTTTTCCAAAGTGACTATACCAACGTGACTCCCACCAACAGTGTAAGAGGGTTCCCCTTTCTCCACAACCTCTCCAACATTTGTTGTTTGCCCTGGCAGTTGTTGCCTTCTACCTGGTGTAAGGTGATATCTCAGTGTGGTTTTGATTTGAATTTCCCTGATGGCTAAAGATGTTGAACATTTTTTCGTGTGTCTGTTAGCCATTTGTATGTCTTCTTTGGGGCAGTGTCTATTCATGTCTCTTGCCCATTTTTTGACTTGATTATTTGTTTTTTGGGTGTTGAGTTTGGGAAATTCTTTATAGATCTTAGATACTAGCCCTTTATCTATAGTGTCATTTGCAAATACCTTCTCCCATTCCATGGATTGCCTCTTTGTTTTGTTGACTGTTTCCTTTGCTGCGCAGAAGCTTTTTATCTTGATGAAGTCCCAAAAGTTCATTTTCGCTTTTCTTTCCTTTGCCTTTGGAGATATGTCTTGAAAGAAGTTGCTGTGGCTGATGTTGAAGAGGTTACTGCCTATGTTTTCCTCTAGGATTTTGATGGATTCTTGTCTCACATTGAAGTGTTTCATCCATTTAGAGTTTATCTTTGTGTGGTGTAAGAGAATGGTCGAGTTTCATTCTTCTGTATATAGCTGTCCAATTTCCCAGCACCATTTATTGAAGAGACTATCTTTTTGCCATTGGATATTTTTTCTGGCTTTGTCAGGAAAGTTTGTCAAAGATTATTTGACCATAGAATTGAGGGTCTGTATCTGGGCTCTCTATTCTGTTCCATCGAGCTATGTGTCTATTTTTGTGCCAGTACTATGCTGCCTTGGTGATCACAGCTTTGTAATATAGCTTGAAATCAGGCAATGTGATGCCCCCAGCTTTGTTTTTCTTTTTCAACATTTCCTTGGTGATTTGGGGTCTTTTCTGGTTTCATACAAATTTTAGGATTGCTTTTTCCAGCACTTTGAAAAATAGTACTATTAAAATGATTAATTAGGGCACTTGGGTGGCTCAGTTGGTTGAGCAACTGCCTTCGGCTCGGGTCATGATCCTTGGGTTCTGGGATTGAGTCCCACATCAGGCTCCCAGCTCCACGGGGAGTCTGCTTCTTCCTCTAACCTTCTGTCCTCTCATGCTCTCTCTCACTTTCTCTGTCTCTCTCTAATGAATAAAAAAAAAAATCTTAAAAAAAATGATTAATTAATGGATTTCCAAATACTAAACCCCTCTTACATTTCTGGAATAAACACCACTAGATTGTGGTGGATTTTTGGATTCTGTTTGCTAATATTTTATTTATAATTTTTGCATTAATATTAATAAATGAGGTTGGTTTATAGTTATATTTTATTATACAGTGTTTGGTTTTGGAATCAATGTTAAATTTGCATTATAAAATTAATTTGGATATTTTTTCTTTCAATGCTCTGAAATGGTTTAAGCAGTGTTTACATAATCTGATCTTTACAAGTTTAGTAGATTTCTTTGTGAAACCGGCTGAACCTAGTGTCTTTTTGGCTGGGGAGCTCTTTTATGACTTTCTATTTCTATTTTTCTTTTTACATAATTCACTTGCTTATAATATTGTTTATTTCATTTATATTTTCCTTAAAACATTTTTATTTCATATAGTTGTGCAAAGTAGGCTCATGATTAAAAGAAAAATCCTGTTTTGACCTTGTTTCTTTTGTGTGCTTGTGCTTTCTCATCTTTTAAAAATGAAGTTAACAATATCTGTTTTGTTGATTAGTTTTCAAAGAATGAGCTATTTTGGTTTACTAACTTTTTTCTAACTCTTCGATTAATTTTTAAAAATTGAGATATAATTAACAAATAATATTATATTAGTTTCAGATATATAACATAATGGTTCAGTATATATTGTGAAATGATCTTTCCCAGTTATACTTTTATATTATAAAATATTATATTTAAAAATATATAATTATATATTATATACAATTATAATATTACAAAATGTTATATAGTTGTATAATTATATACAGTTATATATATTTATTCTATATATAGAAAGTTATATATATAAATTTCTATCATACAGTTATATTTTTCTTATGAGAAAGGTCTGCTTTCTTAGTAGCTTTTGAATATAATATAGTATTATTAGGTATATATAATATATATTATATATTATGTATTTTGTGTGTGTATATACATATTGTGTGTGTATATATAATGTGTGTGTGTGTGTGTGTGTGTGTAAAACCCTGCCTCTGGGGTGCCTGGATGGCTCAGTTGGTTAAGAGTCAGCATTGGGCTCAGGTCATGATACTAGGGTCCTAGGATGGAGCCCCTCATCCTGCTCCCTCTCCTTCATGCTCCTGCTCTTTCTCGCTATCTGTGTCTCTTTCTCGCTATCTGTGTCTCTTTCTCGCTATCTGTGTCTCTTTCTCGCTATCTGTGTCTCTTTCTCTCAAGTACATAAATAAAAAAATCTTAAAAAACAACAACAACAACAAATCTTGTCACTGGCAAACACCAATCTGTTCTCTGTATTCATGAGCTTGTTTTAAGTTTTTTTAATATTAGGCATATAAATGAGATCATATGGCATTTATCTTTTTCCATTTGACTTACTTCACTTAGCATAAAGCCCTTAAGGTCCATCATGTTGCTGCAAGTGGCAGGATGTACCTTTTTTTAAATGGCTGATTATATTTCATCTTCTTTATCCATTCATCCATCAGTGGACATTTAGGCTGTTTCCATGTTTTGGCTATTGTGAATAATGCTGCAACGAACATGGGAGTGAAGATTTCTTTTTGAGTTAGTGTTTTCGTTTCTTTCAGATTAAAAACTCAAGTGGAATTGCCGGATCATATGGTAGTTTTATTTTTAATGTTTTGAGGAACTTCCATACTGTTTCAGTGGAGTAAAACATAGAGGCTGCACCAATTTGCATTCCCACCACCAGTGCATGAGCATTCCTTTTCCACATCCTCACCAACACTTATTTCTTGTTTTTTGGGTGATAGCCATTCTAACAGGTGTGAGATAATATCTCATTGTGGTTTTGACTTGGATTTCCTTGATGATAAATAATGTTGAGTGTCTTTTGATATTTGCCATGTGTATATCTTCTTTGGAAAAATGTCTATTCAAATCCTCTGCCCATTTTTTAAATTGAGTTGTTGTTGTTTTGCTCTTGAGTTGTATGAGTTCTTTTTTTTTTTTTTTTTTAGTTCTTTATATTTTGGATATTAACGCCTTACCAAATATATCATTTGCAAATATTTTCTCCCCATCCATGAATGTGGAATGTCTTTCCATTTATTTGTGTCTTCTTTAATTCTTTAATTATTGTCTTACAGTTTTCAGAATATAGGTCTTTTACCTCTTTTGTTAAACTTATTCCTAGGTATTTTTATTTATTTATTTATTATTATTATTATTTATTATTATTATTTTTAAAGATTTTATTTATTTATTTGACATAGATTACAAGCAGGCAGAGAGGCAGGCAGAGAGAGAGGGGAAAGCAGGCTCCCTGCCGAGCAGAGAGCCCGATGCGGGGCTCGATCCCAGGACCCTGAAATCATGACCTGAGCCGAAGGCAGTGGCTTTAACCCACTGAGCCACCCAGGTGCCCCTTTATTTTATTTTTTGATGCAGTTGAAAATGGGATTGTTTTCTTAATTTTTCTTGTGATAGTTTGTTATTAGTATATAGAAACATAGTAGATTTTTGTATATTAATTTGGTATCCTGCGACTTTATTGAATTTTTTTATTAGCCTTAACAGTTTTTTGGTAGTTCTGATATTTTCTGTATATAATATCATCTGCAAATAGTGACAGCTTTACTTCTTTCTTTCCAATTTGGATTACTTAAAAAAAAACGCATTTATTTGAGAGAGAGAGTGAGCACGAGCAGGGGGAGGGGCAGGGGGAGAGGGAGAAGCAGACTCTCCACTGAGCAGGGAGCCCAACACTGCCAGATCCCAGGACTCTGGGATCATGACCTGAGTGGAAGACAGACGCTTAACTGACTGAGTCACCCAGGCACCCCATGGATGACTTTTATTTCTTTTTCTTGCCCAGCGCTCTGGCTAGGACTTCTAATACTGTGTTGAACAAAAGTGGTGAGAGTGGGCATCCTTGTCTTATTCTTGATCTTAGAGAAAAGATTGCAGTTTTCACCATTGAGTATGACATTAGCTGTCATTTATGGCTGTTATGTTGAGGTATGTTCTCTCTATACCCAACTTCTTGAGAGTTTTGATCATAAATCAGTGTTGAATTTTGTCAGCTGTTTTTTCTACATCTATTGAGATGATCATAAGATTTTTTTTACGCTCATTTTGTCAATGTAGTGTAAAACATTAATTGATTTGCAGATGTAGAACCATCCTTGGAGCTCTGGAATAAATCACATTGGCATAGTGTGTGATTTTTTTCATATATTGTTGAATTTGGTATGCTAATATTTTATTGGGCATTTTTGCATCTATGTTCATGACAGATATTGGCTAGTAGTTTTCTTGTATCATCCTTGTCTAGTTTTGGTATCATGATAATGCTGGCCTTGTAAAATGAATCTGGAAGTGTTCCTTCCTCTTCTGTTTTTTGGAGGAGTTTGACAAGACTTGGTATTAATTCTTCTTTAAATATTTTGTAGAATTTACCAGCAAACCTGTCTGGTCCTGGACTTTTTTTTTTTTTGGTGGTTTTTATTACTGATTCAGTCTTCTTACTAGTAATCTGTTCAGATGTTCTCTTTTCATGATTAGGTCTTGGTAGGTTGTATGTTTTTGGGATTTATCCATTTCTTCTAGGCTGTCCAATTTGTTGGTATGTAATTATTCCTAATAGTCTCTTACAATACTTTTTATTTCTGTGGTATCAGTTGTGATGTCTCCTCTTTCATTTCTGATTTTATTTGAGCCCCTTCTCTTTTTTTCTCAGTGAGTATAGCTACAGTTTTGTTAACTTAGTTTATTTTTTAAGAAATACAACTTGTAGTTTCATTAATCTTTTCCGTCATCCTTTTAATCTACTTCATTTATTTCCACTCTGACCCTTGTTTTTTCCTTCCTTCTACTAATTTTGGGCTTCATTTGTTCTTTTTCTAGTCCTTAACGAATAAGATTAAGTGGGGGTTTTTTTGAGATTTTTTTTTTCTTGAGGTAGGCATTTATTGCTAAGAACTTCCATCTTAGAACTGCTTTTTGTATTCCACACATTTTAGTATGTTGTATTTCCATTTTCCTAGGTCTCAAGGTATATTTTGATTTCTCTTTTGGTTTCTTCTTTGACCCACTGGTTGTCTAGTAGCATGTTGTTTAATCTCCACAATTTTGGATTTTCCAGTTTTCTTTTTGTAATTGATTTCCAGTTTCATACCACTGTGATTGGAAAAGATGTTTGAGATGATTTTGGTGTTTTTAAATTTATTGAGACTTGTTTTGTGGCCTAACATGATCTGTCCTGGAAAATGCTCCATGCGTGCTTGAGAAGAATATGTCTTTTGTGGATGGAATGATCTGTATAATATCTATTAAGTCCGTGTGATTTAATGTGTTATTTAAATTTAAGACCAGTGTTTCCTTACTGATTTTCTGTGTGGGTGATCTATGCATTAATGAAAATAGAGTATTGAAGTCCCCTGTATTGCTGTCTATCTCTCCCTTTATCTCTGTTAATATTTGCATTATCTATTTAGGCGCTCCTATGTTGGGCCCCCCTGGAGCAGTGTAGACAGTGACTGGAGTCAGGGCCATCTCTGAGTCTACAAGCAATTCAGGGGGCCTCAACTATGTACATGCACTTGTGTAGCTGCATATCTGGCCGTGGGTACATGCATAGCCATGGGGAGCCGCTGGGGGCCCTGGGCTGGCGTCTTGCA
>JAPYYJ010004449.1:0-10427 GCA_028533885.1 Nasua narica
ATAGCTTTCTTTAAAGGTTGATAGACTTCATATTTCAGATATGCAAAACTAGAATTTGAGGGAGAAACCTGCCAAAAAATGTATAGACTTAGCAATATAAAGAATATTTTTTCTACCCATCAAAATAATCTATAAATTGAATAAAAAATTTTTTGGAGAATTGGGTTTCCATCAATAAGTATGCGGCTAATTGATAGCTATTGATCTACAGTTCCAAATTAATTTGTACAGACTTCTGTTTTGGAGGGCAGTACCTCTCCCTATTTTAGAATTCTGTGGTTTTTTTGAAGTACACAGGTTGATTTAGGTGAGGGAAGGCCTGGATCCAAAGATATCTGCTAGGAAATTACCAGAATGTAGGTATAAAGTGATCCAATTTTGGACTAGAGAGGTTGTAATGACCATAGAACAGAAGGATAAAAGAGACATTTTAAAAGCAAAATGAACAGAACTTGGTGAATGGCTAGATGGGGAGCATGAATCTGAGGAAAATGCAAAGAATATCCACCTTTCAAGCATGAGCGACCAGGCTGTGAAACTGCTAGTAGAAATAGTCATCACAATGGAGAACAATTTTTGAGGAAAGATGGTGAATTCTTTCTTAAACATGGTGAGTTTGAATCGAAGAGAGAGGCTCAATAAGCAGTAGGCAGGAGACAGTTTACATTTAGACTCCAGTGGGGAACCAGTTACTTCCATTTTCTTTGCTTAAAGATTTTTGTTATGGCATTTATCACAGTGTGTCTTACAATAGAACTACTTTAAGTGTCTGTCTTCTAAACTTGATTCTGAGATTCTTGAAAGTGGGATCAAAGTTTTCTGCATTCTTTTATGTTACCAAACCAGTTTTGTGTCTTGCAAGCTTCCAGTAAATATTTTTGTATTAAATTACTTAGAGACAAGAATCTGAGAGAAATCGGGCACCTGTGTGGCTCAGTCAGCTAAGCGTTTGCTTTGAGCTCAGGTCATGATCTCAGGGTCCTGGGATCATGCTCAGCAAGGGAGTCTGCTTCTCCCTCTCTTTCTGCCCTTTCCCCCAGCTCCTGCTCTCTCTCTCTCTCTCTCTCTCTCTCTCTCTCAAGTAAATAAATAAAATCTTAAAAAAAGAATCTGAGGGAAATCAATAAATATGAAAACTCTATAAGTGAATATAGACAAAATAGGGGCTACTGACTGCTTGGAGAAAGGAGGGGAAATTTGCTGTACTAGGAGCCAGAGAGTTGGAGAAAGCTCAGGGTCATGCATGGTTATGAATACTTGAAGGTGAGAGCTTCAAGCTGGAATGCTTGGTTGTGAGATCTTGATAATGAGAATGGAGAAAAAGACTTTATGTTTTTTTCAGTAAAAGTTTGATTGATCACTTTCAAGAGGTACCGACACCATTGTAAATGGTTTAGAACTTCTCAAGAAGGAGAATTTATCCTGCACCTAAGGGACACTTACAGAAGTAGACAGGCTCTCTCCTTGTGAGTGATAGGCTCTTTGGTGTTGTCTCTACCTGTCTCCCTCATCTGAAACTCTTCCTTGCATTTTAGTTTGTATTTTCCTCTTGCCCAATTAAATGAATCTTCAAAGGACAAGTTTCTTTCTCCTAGAATGCTGATAGAAGGAAAAGCCAATAAGCACATTCTTCTGCTTTGTTTTATATTTTACACATTTGGTGGCTATCCTATTTTTCCATTTTGAAAATATGCTATTTCCCTGTGGGAAGGAGATAATGTTTGCTAGTCTGGTGCCTATATGCTAGAAATGTGGAGGGGCCAGCCTTTGTTGTAATAGGGTTGAAAGACATTCACACTAGGATGAAGGGTGAGAAAAAACATTCTATTGTTCTCACTTCAAGAAAAGAGGGTCAGGCTCTAAGTGATCACTAGAGGTTCTAAAATGTGCCTTTCCCTCCATCACGCCACTTACATTATAACCATTATTTCCTTATAGTCACCCTCCATTATTATCATCCTTAGCCCAAATAAATGAAATTTTGACTCCTTAAAGTTTCCTCAAACCTGTGAGATAATGTTAACCTCCTGGCATTCATTATTTATTTAACAAATAGGAAACACTTAAACACTCTTTATGGGCCAGTGATTGTGCTAAGATCTTCTCCAAAATACTTGCTATGTACATTAGTTACGATGCCTTGGGCTTCACATAACAGAAAACCCCAAGTCAAAGTTGCCTAAACAGTAAAGAAACATTATTCTTTCACATGACAAGAAAGCAGCTCCAAAGTTAGTTAATTCAGTGACTCAAAGAGTCCATTATTTCCCCCATTTATCAGCTCTGTGTTCTGCTAATAGCTCTTGAAATCCCAAGTTGACTGCTGCTGTTCCAGGCTTTCCATGCAGACACATCAATGTCCAAAGGACGTAAAGTAACCTTTTTTTCCTTCTGTGTCTCTTTTCTTCAGCAAGGAAACATTCCCCAGAATCCTGTAGCAGTATTCCCTTCACATATTAAGATGTGACTCAATTCTTGCCAAAACTGAGTCACATGTCCTTTCTCTTTAACCCAGTCATGGTGAGTGAGCAACGTTACCTAGACTGGTTGCAGTAAGAACACCTGTTATATCTGTAACATTATGTATGTATATATGTTGTAATAGAAGAAAAAACAGATCAGTGGAAAGCTGGAGAAACAATGCCCATTGAGGTCACATTGGGTGTTTTCCATGTTTTGTTTTTTTTTTTGAAGAATATCATTGGCCATGTACACTGTATCCTGTGATCATAGCATTTTGGAGTAAGAATAATGCAGTTTCATATTCAGTTACATTGGTGACAAATATATATTCGTTCTAAATTTGTATTTCAAAGTTGAAATGAATATAAGATAGTTATAGCTACCTTTGGCTTAGATTTCATACAATCCTGGTATAAACCAAAAGAACACAGTCCTATAAAAGAATAATTTAGAAAATCACACTTCTTTATTCAAGAATAAGAAATGCTTAAGAGTTTGCAATAGACACCACATTAGCAGTCCCAAGATTATTTTATAATGTAAAGAGCAATACATACCATGCATCCATTCAAACTCGGAGTCATACATTTAAATTTTAGGGGGTTATATAGATTAGTACATAAGTGATAATGTGATTCAATTTAATTCATGGATTAACATGAAGTTATTGCTTTATTTGGGGATGAAGGGCTATTTTTTTCTCTCTAGAAGTGTAGTAATTTCAGTTTTATCCCATTTTAGTGCATGGATATAATGAATTAAAAGCAAAGTAGAAAATCCTCCTCCTTTACAACTGTATGGGCTTTTGTTTTCTCCTCTTCCTATTTTAAAGTAACTCAAATTGGCTTGAATGGAAGCTTCCTGGGTATACTCCAGGGAACTAAGACCAGTTAGCCAAATTTGGGCTTAGGAGACAGCTCTGTTTAAGCAGAAAAACAGCTTTTGCTGAGGGTTTTGAAATGTGAAAGACCCACTTTAAATCATGGCTTCACTACTTACTAGCTATGTGACCTTGATTAGTAACACAACCTTTCTGTGGCTTACTTTTATCTTTTACAGAGTAGAAAAGTAATACTCTATCAATCAGTGTTCTTTATAGGGAACAGCAGAAACCAACTATGAAGAACTTAGGTAAAAAACAACTTACTGGAAAGATATCTTAGAAGCTAACAATATCAACAAGAGACGTGAGAACCTGGCCTGAGAATGGATCAGGAACAATGAAATGCTCGAGAGCCAAGGAGAAAACTGGAAACCCAGCATGAAACTATCTGGGCAGGATCCCACTGCTGCTACCTTGGTCTCTTTTGTATATGTGCTGCCAAAGCCAACGCTACCTTGGTCTCGTTAATGAGTATCCTCCATCTACCTGGAATTTTTAAATCTCGTGGAAAGAGCTTCCTATTCCCTATGTAGCCTAAGACTGACAAAGGAAATACTTACCTCCATTGGTTTATGTTATAGAGCTTGTTTATCTTTAATACTTCCATCTACAAAGCTACATACAATGGGGAAGAAGTAATTCTCCAACAGGAAAAACATGGGCTATGTTTATGTGGATACAATTCTCTATGTTTACATGCATACAGATATGTGCATACAAATCTTCACAAGAACTGTATGAGGTATTTGAATTTCAAGAAACAGATGCGAGAAAATTAATTATTCTAAAGTCACACCAATAGTAAGTAAAATGGTGGAGCCAGTTTTCAAGTCTAAACCACTTGTTTCCAGACTTTTATTATGCCACATCATCTTTATGGGAAAAAAAAAAGAACCTCTGTGTTACTGAATCTTGAATATAGTCTTTCTGATTACAGACAATACATACTCAAAGACAGGAATCTGAGATGGATTTTCTGAATGATTTGTATATAAGTCGGGAAATCTGTTCATTACAGAAGAAAGGATACAAGTAGGTCACGGTGCATGGTAGCAAAAGTGGCAAAGATATTTAGTTAATGTAGCCAAAAGTTGAATGTAGAATCTGCTTCTGTGAGTTACTGAATAACAATGTAGACAAAAAATTAGGAAAAAAAAAATTAGGGAGTGTAATGGTAACTTTGGAGAAAATTCAAAAATATTCAGTACCTCAAACCTTAATATCAGGACCTCAAACTTGAATCAACGAGAGTTCTGTTGCAAAAACCACTCAAGATTCGTAAGCAGAAAGTGACGTTTTAAGAGGGACGAGGCTGACAGAATTGTCTGAGGGCTGCAATAACAGTTTATAGGCTGGTCTTCAGGATGCGCTTTCAGAACACTGCATGCCTTTCCACCAAGGAAACTAATGTGCTACCCAAATCAGGAAGCGGAAGAATTCAGGAAGTCCATTACAAAACTATGGTCTTTCTAGAAAACTCCTGCTTTAATTAGAATCTTGAGATCAGCAATGAGTAGCCAGCACTCTGAACTCCACAGGGACTCCATTTCTGTAAGTTTTGCATGAGCAAAAAGAACCCATCTACCACTGCCTCCCTGATAAACTGTTAAAGTTCTGAATTTTAAGTCTTGAGCATATTCATCTGATTTTCAGAATATAAATCACGGCTGGAAACCTAACTCTGAAGGAGTCAGAGAATGTCATTTTTAGCTTTCTAGCCTCTTCAGTATAAGAAAAAACATCAAGAGGATGGTGGGAAAAAAATGCCGAGTAAGCTAATTTGTTCTACTTAACACATCATTAACATGTTTTAGAAAATGTGTCTTTCAAATAGAAACTTGGTTGCTGCAAATTTATTGCATTCTAAAGAAAGTTAATGAGCAAATATGACTTTTTACATTTTAAGAAAAATCATATTTGCTTACAAAAGGAAACTTCTAGTCATTTCTAACATTTGGGGGGGTTGCTTAGTTTTGTCTTATTTTGGTGTATAGGAGGATATGTAGTCATTATAGTGAACTACTTACACCATAAGTAATGTTTGTGAGCAAAACTTTGTCATTCATAAACCGGTATTATTTACTCCTCAGCTAGCTCATTATTTTCATTTTGGACCATCTGGGACAGCTCTCATATTAGTCAATTTGGCTAATGTTACAAAAATGGGGGCAAATTGTATAGAACAGAATGTGCAAACTCAAAGGGGTTTGGAAGACCTGTATGATGAGTCAATAAGTGACTCATGGAATTTAGGATAACAATGTGTAAAAGGCATGAAACTCTGGGACCAAAATAATCAGAGAAGCTACAACTTAAAAGGGTTCAGAGAACAAAGGACACGTCAGGAGAGAGCTCTTGAGTAGTTACAGGTATTAGACTACAATCATCTGCCTGAGAGACAGCAGTGAGGGAAAGAGGGAAGAAAGTAGTCCTTCAGCAGATAGGACTGTGAATCTTCAGATGTTATCACAGCATTAGACAAAGCGTTAGTATGTAGGACTGTTTCATCAAGAACATTCCTGATTCTGCTCTGCCAGGCTCTCACAATGATAACTAGAGATTACTTCCTAAAATTCTAGTGTGGTCTTATAAAGGAAGGACTGAATATTTTTAAGATAGACCTTTTTTTCATTTTCAAACAACTTGAAAGGTGAAAAAATTTCTATGTATTCTGTCTCTTCCACTTAGTTTTTTGTCCCTATGTGGAGTACAAGAAGGCAAGACCTTTCCAGCTGCTATATCACCTTGCTGTTTTGGGCGATTAAGTAAACCCAATTCTTCACCTAACCAATGTCTCAAGACTGTTGTACAGAGCATTGTGGGGGAAAAAATAACAAACATGTTAGGAACTATATGATTTTACATAATAAAAATAGGAAAAATGCAATTGTTAATTGTAATTTAAAGTGTTTGCGATATTATTATTAACGGCATTTACTGACCTGTTAGTATCGCCAGGAACTATGCTGACTACATTACATAAATTAGCTTAAATGTTTTTATCTCTAGTTCTTACTTGGTTTTCATTCAGGGGGAAGAAAAAGGGGCGACTCTGAAATGTCTACGTGGGACTCATACACAGTCATAAAAAATATTCCATTAAAAACCAACTTGCCAATGGTAGAAGCTTAATTAGCAAGAGAATGGTTCCAGAGGCTAAAAGGAAGGAAAAGACCTCCTTTGTGCCTCATAGGCTGTGTTTGAGTCTGAATGTCGCTTTGTTTGGGATCATGCTAAAGACAGTTGAAGTGTCAGCTGGGTTATTAGAAAAGTACCTCCCAGGGCACCTGGGTGGCAGAGTCAGTTAAGTGACTGACTCTTGGCTTTGGCTCAGGTCGTGATCTCAGGATCCTGGGATCAAACATGGCAATGGGCTCCATGCTCAGTGCAGAGTCTGCTTGAGTTTCTCTCTCCCTCTGCCTCTGTCCCTCACCCCACACTCTCTCTCTCTCTCTAGAAAATAAATCAATCCAGGAAGGAAGGAAGGAAGGAAGGAAGGAAGGAAGGAAGGAAGGAAGGAAGGAAAGAAAAGAGAGAGAAATATGATAGAAAGAAAGAAAGAAAGGGCAAGGAAGGAAGGAAGGAGGCACCTCTCAATCTTTTCTTAGTCTTCTCAAGCCTAAAGAAATAGAATGAATTTTGCCTTCTTTTCCTTTACCATGAAAATTATATGATAACTGATACGGCCAGGAGAATAAGAAGTGGCATGATTTTGCCATTCCTTCTGCTTTGTCTTTTCCCCTTTCTCCATCAGCTCCCACATTTATCTACTAACAAAACAAAGACCAAAATTGTCAAGGTCAGAATCCCATCCCTCATCTCACCGGAATAACCTCAATTGTGGGGACAGTTATTTAATTATTATTGTTTTTTTATCTATTAGAAAAAAAAAACTTTGTAGAATATTTTTGTTAGCCAAAAAAATATTTAAGCTGAGATATCACCTCCATATATTAAAGGTTTATTGTGTTCTTTTTGATTATATGGAAATTGGAGATAGAGTTTTATATAAGGAAAAAGATAAAATTAGTGTAGTATCATGAGAAAAATTCATAATGAGTTAGATGAAGTAGTTTCTTATCTTTGTTGTTCACTAACTATTATTCACTCTCTGGGCCTCAGTTTCCCCATCCCTATAAAGAAGGAGTAGGACTAGAAGATTTGATTTGTAAAATCCTATGCAGATTTTCTCAGCTACAAAATGATAAGAGATTATTAATACTATTGGAGAGAGGCTGGTAATCTATTTTTAAAAGGAAAACCTACATTGGGAATTTGACAATAAATTGTTGTCTTAGAACATTTAAGTTGCACATACTTTCTGGTAATATCCAATATATTAAAGGCCATTTGTGAGGTTTCCATATCTTGATTTATTTTAGTCTGGGATTGCTTTCTGAAGGGATAATCTCATTTATGATATTGCCTTTTTAAAATGTAGCAGCATTATACAGAAAGATAAATTTGCACTGCCTACTAAATGCAAATGATTGTTGTTTTGAGGAAATAATTTTAAGGCTTTATTTTATACAGATGTAGATGGAGATTCTTATATATTTAAGGGCTACAGGCAGTAGCAATAAAAAAAATTAGCTGACCCTGGGAATGAAAAATCTGACATGTGATGAAAGAGAATAGTATCCCAACAGTACTAGAGGGTAACATCTAGCTGCTATTTTATCCATGTGCTCGAATGAAGTCACTTTAAGAATGCTTAAATAATCACAAAAATTAATGTACATAGATAAAACCTATTTCAAAAGCTGAAATAGGATAGAAGGCTGATATCAACAAACCTAGTTCTCACTCAAGGTTCAAAGTCCATTGTCATACTAAAGAAAATATGGTAACAGTTGATCAGTTTACCTAAAAAGTCCATATGATTTTTAAGTTTATATTTCTCAAGAACAAACCATTTATTTTCCAGAGAATGCAGAAAATGACCTATACATTTTTGCTCTTTAGTCCTAAGGAACAGAAATCTAGCTGAAGGAAATTCTTAGTGAAAGTACCTTTTTAGAGACCTTTTTAGATACTGCTATTATAGAGTTACTACTGAATGCCAGGCACTTCCATTTATTTTATGTTTTAAGCCAAAAAAAAAAATAGTGTTATCTGTTTAAAATCTACTACTGATAGTTGCCTTTGAACAGAGTTGGAACATACCTGACATCTTGCTGTCATACCACCTCTTACAATTTTGGGACTCTCCCTCTGACTGTGATCATGGCCCCAAACTCTTTTTCGTCATAGCACACTGGGCAGCCACTATTGATGGGTGAGATTTGATGCTAAAGATAAAACCTGGGCCATGCCAAGTTTAAAGGTTTTATACATTCATTCACACACACACACACACACACACAAACAAACACAAAAATAACTTATTGGAATGCAGTTATCTTGGAGGTTAAGATATAATGTTGATATCATCATCTGTATTATGGATTATTGCGAAACTTCCTAAACTCTCCCCATGCTATATTCTTGCCCTACTGCAGTCTATTTTTTAAAGATTTTGTTTATTTGCTACAGAGAAAGAGAGGAGGAGGGAAAGAGAGATTGAGCACGAGTGTAGGGGGGAAGCAGAGGGAGAGGGACAAGTCGTGAGCACATGACCCTGAGATCATGACTTGAGCCAAAACCAAGAGTTCAGTGCTTAACTGGCTGAGCCGACCAAGTGCCTCTATTCGCCACTTTTAAAACGTAAGTCATATCATCTCATTTTTTTCTTCAAAACTTCATAGGTTTCCCTTTCACTTGGAGTAAAAGCCCAAGATCTTATGATAGTCCATATAACCCTGCATGATCTGGCACTTTCCCTTTATTTCCTGACTTCATTTCCTGATTTTCTTTCTTTTGGCCAGTCTGCTTCAATCAGACTGACCTCTGTGCTCATTCTAGAATATGTCTTGACAGATGGACCCTGTTTCAAGGCCTTTACGCTGGCTGCTCTTCTACGTAGAATATACTTCCAGATACCCACATGGCCTCTCATTGACTTCTTCAAGTCTTTGCTCAGATGTCCACTTTTGTTGGGCCCTACCCTGCCTACCTTTTTGCTAATTGCACTCCACCAGCATTCCCAATTAACCTTAACCGATTCATTTGTTTATCTCATTTATATTAAATAACTTTTGTATTTTTTAATTGTCTTTTCCCTCCTCAATTAGAATGTAAATTTCATAGGGGCAGTATTTTATTTGCAACTTTATCCCCAGCAACTAGGGCAGATGGTACAAAGTTAGCTGCTAATTATTTATTGAATTAATGCCTCGATGACTCAGTGAATTAATAACAGTTATGTCCACAGGACTTGGGGGAGTGCAGATGTGAAGTAGGTATTGAGATAATCCTGATAAACACAACTCCTATTTGCCATGTCTAGTTTGGAGACTTGTTATGTGTGGCTTAAGAATGATAGATATTAAAAACATTTTCATTCCATACTAAACAAGCTCAAAGTCCTGTAATGGCACAAGTTCCTAGGAAAAACTAAAGAAATGAGAATTAAAATGGAAAGACAGAACATAAAAATTTCCTACTCATGTTATTTCATCCTGGAGTTTCTTTAAAATACTGATTATTTTCTTAACAAGTATAAGGAGTTTTTAATCAGAAGAGATTTGATGAATTAAGTAAATGTATTTTTTTCACTGTTTCACACCACCAGTTTATTCTATTTTGTTTAGAAAGATGATCTGGGACATCTTTTTCATCCCATGTTGAAAAAAATTCTATCTATGCAAAATGTTTCTCAGTGACTCAGCCCAAAATACCTTTTTGCTACTGTTCCCAAAATTAGTTATTTAATATTAATGTTATTCTGCTTGGCAACAATGAAGATGAATGGCTATTTGTGGTGTGAATTCTGTTTCCATCTCTTGGCTATTTAGTGTATAGAGTTATCAGTATGAAGAGTTAACAGCACTTAAAAATCAAGCAAGTCCATTGCTCCTGATTCAGTGTTTCATCAATACCAAAAGACCTAGTTCTGGAGATGAGATGGTACATTAGTCCTAAAGCTCAGTGGTTTGTAATTTGCTACAGAAATTGGGCTTCTGGTCATCAGGCTAGTGTC
>JAPYYJ010000445.1:1094-13363 GCA_028533885.1 Nasua narica
AGGAGTATGGGTATTAATTCTTCTTTAAACGTTTGGTAGAATTCCCCTGGGAAGCCATCTGGCCCTGGGCTCTTGTTTATTGGGAGATTTTTGATGACTGTTTCAATCTCCTTACTGGTTATGGGTCTATTCAGGTTTTCTATTAGAAAAAAATAGACCTTTTTCAAATTCAGTTTCTCAGACCTCAAGACCGAAGACTCATATACAGTATATCTAAAATAAGATATAAGACTTGCATTTTAAAAACATCCATATGATAAGAACAAAAATGGTTTGTGAACCATGTTTTGTGAAGCATTACAAGCACTTTTTTTTCCTTGTATCTTTTTTTTTTCAGTTTGGGGAAGTTCCTGTGTTGTCAAAACTGACTTCTAATGTTTGATGCTTTTAGGTGTAGCTCCCAGGTTGTGGGTGAGGAAGGCAACTGATCAAGTGGCTTTCATTGTATGGCACAGAATCACATATCCCCTCACCACTGACATCAAATCTGGCCTTCAAAGATGCATAAATATATTTATCAGTGCTCTGGGCAAATCAACATCAAAATCCTGCCTCATATAAGTTGTTTAGCATTGGTGACACATACTAGAACTTTCAAAATAAATTTAAATATTTCAGAAGAATAAAGATATATGTATCTTTAAGAATTCTAAAGAATGTTGAGCAACTTGCACTTGATGATCTGTACTGATCACAAACATATGTATACCCTGTACATTATTGAGATTCACTATAAAGCAGGAAACTTCTCAGGTGGTCTTAGACACAACGCTTGGTACTTCAACTACATGAATCACTTGCAAATTGCTAACACAGAAAGAACTCACAAAACTGCATCATTCAGAGATTTGTAACAGTTTTTGTTAGAGTATAAAGCCAGTTTCAGGTCTGACATGGAAAGTGCTTAGAAGTCTTCACTCCTGTCCTCACAAGAAGAGTAGTGAAGAAACTGAACCAACAAATCTTAGTTCTATCAGAAGATTGAGTTGCAGAACAAATGGATATCCTCCAAACTGGAGAGATACGCAGATACAGAGAATCATAGCTTACCAGTAACAGAAAACATTGCTAGAGCCAAAAGTGAATGAAACACTCATATGTTAATTAATTGTTGGAGACTGGCCATACACTAGCTTGAGAGAGAAAAGTTTCTGGAAGCTGAGCCTTAGGAGATGCCACATTTTTGTTACTTTTACTTTCAGGAGCCTTACCACATTATTAAGGTGAAGCTAAAAACAAAAACAAGAACAAAAAAACCCTGCTCTAGCAAGGTGAATAGAAAAGTAGCCATTTTGTAATTGTCCAGAGTTCTCTGCTCTTTTCAACCAAGGAGAGACGATTTTATCAGAGCCTAACCAACCTAGAATAAGAGTAATATCTAACTCCAGCCATCTCTAGTCCTCCATTCTTACTTAAGGACTAAATAAAGTGAGAAGTACTTGTGAGGATCACAGTCCAGGGGTCTGAGACTGAATCATAGAATTATAGAATGCTTCCTCTCTTCCTCCACACTTCACCAAAAGGTGAAGTTCTCTTTTTTCACCTCAGTTCTCTAACCTGATACGTCGTGTCTAGGTTTCAGAGCTTTCAAAAATTACAAGGCATGTTGAAAGGCAAAACAACAACAACAACAACAACAACAACAACAACAAAACAGTCTGAAGAGGCAAAGCAAGCAACAGAACCATAATCAGATGTGGCAAGGATTTTGAAATTCTCAGATTGATAATTAAAATAACTGAGTAATATTCTAAGGACTCTAATGTAAAGAGTGGACAACATATGCAAAGAGAGATGGGTAGTATAAGCAACTCTAAGAATTCAAAAGAAAAGGTAGAAATAAAAACATTGTAACAGAAATGAATAATGCCTTTTGTAGGACTGTTAGACTGGAATGAGAAAAGAAAAATTGAGGTTGAATACATATCGAGAGAAACACCCCACCTAATTTAAAAGGAAAAGAAAAGAAAAAAGAAAGAGAGAAAGAGAGAAAGAGAGAAAGAGAGAAAGAGAGAAAGAGAGAAAGAGAGAAAGAGAGAAAGAAAGAAAGAAAGAAAAAAGAAAAGTAATAAAATTAAAAGTCCTCAGATACATCCATGTAGTTAAAGACCAAAGGAAAAAAAATGCCTCAGCTTCAGGCCTCACACTGTATGCCATCTGGTATATGTTAATAAAAAGAAGGCTTCCCATGTTCATGGATGGAAAGCTTAGCATCATTAAGATGGCAATATTCATCAAATTGATGTACACTTTCAAAGCAAACTTATTGAAATCCAGCTATTTTTTTCAGAAATGAAACAGCTTATCCTAATATTCAAATGGAAATATAAGGGATCAATATATCCAAAACAGTCTAAAGAATAAAATTATGTTTTTTATACTTCACAATTTCAAAACTTATCACATAACCACGGTAATCAAAACAGCGTGGTATTGGTCTAAGGTTAAACACATAAATTAATGCAATAAAATTGAAAGTCAGAAAAAAAATATTAAAATTTATGATCAACTATACAAGTTTGCCAAGACAATTTAATGGAGAAAGAATAGAATTTTTAAGAAATAGAGTTGATATACTTGGATATCCACATGTAAAAAAAATGAAGTTGGACTACTCTTTTATACCATACACAAAAATTAACTCAAAATGGAAAATAAATGTAAATGTAAGAACTAAAGGTAAGAACTAAAAATAAACTTTTAGAAGACAACAAAGAAGGAAAAATAATACATATATATAGAGAGAGAGAGAGAAAAAGAGAGAGAGAGAGACATTTCTCCAAGGAAAATATACAAATAGCAAATAAGCACATAGAAAGACAATCAACATCATTAGTCATCAGGGAAATGTAATCAAAACCACAATGAGATACAATCTTATACCCACTGGGATGGCAGTAATAATAAAAAAGGAAGATAATAGCAAGTGATAGTGAGGATGTGGAAAAACTAGAATGCTCTTCTTGTAGCTACTATAGAAAACAGTTGGGCAGTTTCTCAAAATGATAAGCATAGAGTTAGTTTATGACTCAGCAATTTTATCCTTAGGTATATATCCAAGAGAATTGAAAATACATGTCCACTCAAAAACTTATTCACAACTATTTATGCAAGATTATTCATGATAGTCAAAAAGTAAAAAGAAATGCCCATCAACTGATATTATACAATCAAAGAATCAGATATTCTTTACAATAAAAAAGAATGAAATAATGTTAACATGAGACAAGGTGAATGATGTTGAAGACATCATGCTGAGTGAAAGTAGCTAGTAAGAGAAGACCACATAGTATATAATTCCATGCATATAAAATGTCTAAAATAAACAGATCTATAGACACAGAAATTAGATTAGTGGTTGCTAGTGCTGAGATGTGAGTGATTGCTAATAGCATGGAGTTTTTGTGGGATGATTAAATGTTCTAAACTAACATTTTGGTATAGTTAACACTGTAAATATAATAAAAACACTGAATTGTACAATTTCTATTGGTGAATTTTATGGTTTGTGACTTATAGATATTTAAAGTCATCTTAAAAAATTATGGTAAATAATATAACCTTGAAGCATTATAACAAGAAAAGCAAACTACTTTGGGGATTATTCTTTAGCATTAGCTGTCCTCACTTAATATTTTTTTAGTTGAAAAAGGACTTAGAAATAATTTATTATGATTTCCTACTTTTATAATAAGAAAACCAAGGCCTAGAAGGATTACTTAACTTGCCAAAATACTTTTTTATTATCATCACAGAAACTTACTTGAATTCAAAATCATATGGTTATATTCAGAATAATATAATAATTAAAGCAAATATGGCTGTGAAACAGTTCTAAAGTCATTGTTTTGAAGTAAAAAAAATACATAGTAAGGATGTATAAGGAATGTATAAGGAAGCAAAAATATAAAGAACAAGTTTGCTGAATATTGGGAGTTGTTATAAGAGGTACACACTAAGATAATATAACAGAATCCAAATTATAAAACATGCAGCAAAGGGTTCTCTTGCTGTATCAACTCCTGGAAAATAAATCAGTAACCACTATAATGCAGGAATACCACCACTTGGTTAACAGGACAAACTTCCTGAGGGACACTGGTAATTGACTATACTACCTCTTTTTCTAACCCCTTTCCTCACACCAATTTCCTTTAAGATAGGTTTCACCCTGTTGAAAAAATACCTGTTTTTATTTGTAAAGTGGAATAAATAATATCCTGATTGAAGTATGGAATGATGTAGTTGAAGATATTCAGGGATCAAACTTTAAAAAAAAAATTTATTTATTTGACAGAGAGATCACTAGTAGGCAGAGAGAGAGGGGGAAGCAGGCTCCCCGCCACCGGGCAGAGAGCCAGAGAGCCGGATGCGGGGTTCCATCCCAGGACCCTGAGATCATGACCTGAGCCGAAGGCAGAGGCTTTAATCCACTGAGCCACACAGGCGCCCTGGGATCAAACTTTTAAGAAAGGTCTATCAGCTAGTTAACAGAGAACATCCCTGGCTTGCAAAGAAAAAATAAAATAAAATCAGATAATACATGTTTGCTAAATAGATTTAATAAATAAGCAATTAAAAATGGGTGGAAAATCCTAGGATTTACTGGGACCTAGACAATCACAAGGAGGCAGGAGACCTTTGACCATTTACGTGAGGTGTGAGCTACAAAGACGTTCCAAGATAGTTTGGTTTTCAGCAGTGTCCATAGCCAAAGGGTAAACTCAGAAGGTCTCCTCCTCTCATAGAAACTAGAAAACTCAGGAAAAGTCTTTCTTTGAGTAACTCTTTTGCACACATCATCCTGTAGATCTGATGGGCTTCACTTTCCAGAAGGATTGGGCTCTTTGTGATGGTGGCAGAGTCCTGTGCTCATCCCAGATCCTTAGCCACTGGGTGTTGTTCCAAATCCACCCTAATAGTTACTAGTGGATGGAACTCCATCCCTCACCCCAGGGTTTTCAGTGTCACTTGACCAATACCATCCTGAGACCATATTTAGGATTTTAGCCAATAGCTTTGGGTCAAGCCCTAACCTGATTCCAAGATTCATACCTTCAGCACTTCCAGTCATTCTAGTAGCTAACAGCATGTTGTTATAGATCTTTGCTGTTGACTGGGTCCCCCCAGCTCCACAATACACCACATTGGAGCACATGCACCTCAGCAACTCTTGGGCAGCAGCAAATTTGTCTTTGACTCCTCCCACCATAAATGTGACGTTCCCAGATGGAGCAGCTCCCACACCACCAGATACAGGAGCATCCATGAAAACTGCTCCCATTTTCTTAACTTCTTTGGCCAATTCTTTTGAAACTGCAGGATCAATAGTACTGGAATCTATTAATAGTGACCCTTTCTTCACTTTTTTAGAATTTCATTTTCTCCAGAATAACTTTCTGCTGCACTGATACTGGTAAGCAACATTGTAATAATTCTGTCAGTTTTTTCAGCTACATCTGCTGAGGAATACACTACCTATTCACATGCATCTTGAAACTTTTTGTATGAACCAGGGAAACATCATAAATAATAAATGGATAGCATGAGGTTTTTTGCCATTGGCGTCTCTATTTTGCCCTGTGAAATGAGTCCGACAGGGGTCTTAGAAGACATTGACCTAGAGCACATCACTGCAAGGCCAGCCACTGCCATGCCCTGCGGTGGCTCCAATACCAGAGTCTAGAGACAGTTCCACAGAGCCGAGCCAAAAGGAGCCTGGCATGCTGTCCCAGCCCCACTCCCCGTGTAGAACTCCCCACTCTTGGCTTGCCCACTCACTGTTTACACAAGCTATAAAACACAATTTAAAAGCAGAGTCTACTGACATCATTGTGTGGATTAAATTCCAAAGTCATTTACAGTCTTCAAAGTGCTATATCAATATATGACACATATTAATATTATGCTATATGTATATAATAAAACAAAATGTTTTATTATTATATATGACTTCATTAGAGTGAAGTATAACTTGTTTAATATCCATCATTTTGAAAAAGAATAAATTATGACATATGAATTGATAAAATTTCAATTTATATTCCTCTTATCCCCTACTGTTTCCCTTTTGTATCTACTGTTTTTCTAGTGTTGGGAGAGTTTCTTAGTAGCAACTTTGGGGATAAAGTAATATTTGATCATTTTAAACTGTATTTTTGGAAGGAAATAAACTCTCTCTGGGTTTAAGATAATATAGAAATCAAAATCAATAAAGAATATATTAGTCTGGGATTGGTTTTGAAAGTTCTCATGTGGATCAGGGGGTCAGAGCAGTGAATTGAGTCTCCTTTCCTTAATGGGTTTTCCCTTATATTATTTAAAGTACTCAAAAAGAATTAATCCTTGTTGTGGAGAACATTAAAGGAATGGATCAATTTTTCCCTCAAAAGAGTTTTCAAGTAACCCATATGACCTTTGCCTTTTTGATTGTTCAAATCCTAAGATATCTTAGTGTGTCTCTTGAGGTTTCTTTTTTTTCTTCTTCTTTTTCAATATTTGTGTTAGGTGTTGGTTTTTGCTTGGGGCAAGAAGCTAATAGAGAAGAAATAGTAATGTTTTAAAAGCACAAGAATCTAATATGCATTTTTAAATCTAACCTTTACAACATTGTTTTTTTTTTCTTAAACAAAGATGAATCTAGGGAGAAAATTTGAAGGACTTGAATATTGCAAATATTTCAAAAAAATGTTTGTATTTGAGTCTCTATTTGACCACAGTAATGATCACTTTCCCTATTTCCCTGAAGAAATTTTTCATCCATTTTGCTTTATTTAGTCAAGGAAATATATGTACAATTTTACAAATATGGACATATTCCTGCTCAAATAACTTTTCTATCACTCATAAAAAGATACATTATTTAATTAAATCATCTGTCTAGGTGCTTTTTCCGTAATGATAAAAAAATTCCTCCAGTTGATTAAAACTTGGCCAAACCTATTATCCCGCTTTTAGAAAGATTACTAAGGAATTTAATGTCAGATTTTTATTCCTAATCATAATTGGAGAGGTAATTTCAGTTATTCAGTTCAATATTATCTAATTTCCAGTATTATTTTATTTTGCTTACTCTAAATCCATGATGCCAGAATTGAGAGTTTTGAGGCAATCAAGTACAGCTTGAAAAATGACAAGTCACATGGGGTTAACAGAGAGTAGGACAACATTTTTGAGTGATGCCTTTTCTCATTAAGATAACTTTTAAAAAAGAGATAAAATTATTAAAATGGCATAGCCTTTCTCAAAAATTATTTTTGAAATATCATATTTTCATACTTCCTATTTAAAAAAATTTCAAACCTGCTAATATGGAAATAGCAAAATCATATTATTTTTACTTAAGATCAAATTCATTAATCCCTTTTGCTAGGAATTACTACTGTACCTATGCCACTTGCAGGACTGCTTTACTCAAAAGTCAGATTATTATTTTTTTAATTGGTAACTTCCTTCTTTCTTGGGAAAACACACATAATATTCCATTATTGTCCTTTGGAAATCTTTATGATCTGCAGTGGTGTCCACTTTCATTTCTGATATTGGTCATTTGTATCCTGTATTTTCTCCAACAGTTGGGCCAGAGGCAAATTAATTATATGGATGGTGTCAGTTTGGGTCCTCCTAAAGCAAACACCAAGATGGGATTTGTTGCTCAAAGGATTTACTACGGAAATACCTGCAAAAAATAAAAGAGGAGGAGGGGACAAAAATCAGCTGGGAAAATCTCCAGACAACATTGTAAAATTTGACAGCTATGAAAATAGGGGGGGGGGGGAATGGAAGAATTGGGTGAGGAAGACTCTCTGACACAGTATGGCTTTGAGAAAGTTTTGACCAAAGCAATGGGTTTCTGCATGAGAGAAATCCTGTGTTAGGAATGGGCCAGGACTGATCCTCTGGCTGTGCCTTGTCTTTGAGTAGTTCTTGACTGAATACCTACCAGTGGAACTAAGACCATCAGTCAATGATACTCTACATGAAGTTTCTCTTGAAAGGTATCTGAGCATACTTCCATGGGTGTCATAATCTAAAGCTTGCACGAAAAAGATACACATATTCATGCAACTCTTATGAGTCTCTCTTCCTGAGAAGAGGCTGAGTAGAGTGAAGCTAGTAGAATAAATTAGAGCCCCTATACCAAGTTGGTCTTGGAGCCACAGCTGATACCTCATTTTTTAATTCTTAGTACATTCTGATCTCCCTTCTTCCTCATCTACAATGTTGGCAAGTCTTTGTGGTTTCGCAGGTGGCATGACTCCGGCTCCTGTACCCCCTGGTCGTCAAACTGCCTTCTTGGGCCAGGCTTCTGTGCATGTTCATTTACCATTATAAACTGGAAAGGGAAAACCAAGAACCATCCACGTAGATAACTTGTGTTTTTCTATTAGTTTCCATTTGCAAAACCAGTGTAACCACCTTCTGTTGATCAGGGCTAATTACTCTAAGATAGTCATTCTTCTCTCACCTGCTGTTCCTAGAAAACTAGAAGTCAAACTTTGCTGCAGTGGTAATATCTTTCAGCTCAAAGAATCACTGCAGTATTCTCTAGAAAGAGGATGATCTCTTTATGGACTAAAATCACTAACCCCCAGAGTTTAGGGTCAAGAAGCAAAATGTCTACAGTGGGTCATGAGAAGTGATAGCATCTGGGGCCACTCTTGTTTCCACTGATTAGTACTTGGTACTATGTATTCTTCCTATGGGGGAAACAGCTCCATACAGAAGTCTCCAATTTAATGTATATACTGCATCCTGAAGAATAATATACATTCTCTCAGAACATTGCTTCTAAATTGGTGCTTTAGCTGTGCCTTCACTAGGCTATTCCAATGCTCAGTGAGGTGATCATTCTGTAGAGTGCATGGTCATGGAACCACTTCCATACCTCATTATTTATGAATTTGGTCCTCACTGGATGCTGTATTACGTGCAATTTCATACCTGTGGATCAGGTCTTTTGTAAACACCAGTATGTTGGTACTTGCGAGGGTTCTGCAGACAGATTAGAAAACCCGTATCCAGAGTAGGTATCTTTCCTTGTGAGAAAAAACAAAAAACAAAAAACAAAAACAAAAGAACAACAACAACAAAAAAAAACCCCACTGAGCCTTATAGGATGAAAGGGTCCCCATTTAGTGAATTTGCCACCGTGGGCTTATTGGTCTGCTTGAGGAATAGAACCATGTCCCAGGACTCAGTGCAGGTCTCTGTCATTCTGGCTAGACATTCTGATCCAGCAGCAGCTGGCACAGGTAGGTAGGTAGATTGGTAGGTAGGCAGGTAAGTTAGATAGACAAACCTTGGTAAGTGGAAGTTTATCCTGTTCAGATCATAGGTAGCTTCCATCTTAGCCATGGGGCCAGACTGTGTACCATTGTGCTGTCCCATGGTGGCTAATAACAAAGCAAGACCTGAGTCATTGTTCAAGTCATTTTGGTTGGTTAGTGCCTCTGCCATGGTGGATACTTTCTGGTAGGTATAAATGTGTGTCTGTTCACATGCCTTTAGCCCCAACTCCCTTGTCTTCACTCTTATAGTCCTGTTCCTTCCTTCCCAGACCAGCCAGTCTGGTCATTTGGGGCAAAACTGTAAATAATATTATTGTTAGTGCTAATGCTAATTCTTTTTGGTCCTGTTTTCTCATCTGAACAGAAAAGAACAAACACATTGGACAAATGAGCAACTGCATATAATGTACTGGGGCCTTATTAATCTGCTCTAACGACAGTGCAACTTCTAGTAAAAGAGCTACAATTAGGGTCACAGTTTGGTTGAGTTTGCAGTAGTCTACAGTATTCTCTAAAATTCATTAGGTGGGGGCACCTGGGTGGCTCAGTGGGTTAAAGCCTCTGCCTTCAGCTCAAGTCATGATCTCAGGGTCCTGAGATCGAGCCCCACATCAGGCTCTCTGCTCAGCAGGGAGCCCTATTCCCTCCCACCCGCCTGACTCTCTGCCTATTTATGATCTATCTCTCTCTGTCAAATAAATAAGTAAAACCTTTAAAAAAAATTCATTGGGTGTTTTATAGGTCAAATGGAATTTTAAATGTAAACATGTAAGAATCACTAACCCTGTATCCTTTACCTTCTTAATGGTAACACTAATCTCTGCCATTCTCCTCACCCTGAGAGATACATGTGTTTATATATATTTTATATATTTTTATTAAATATTTATTTATTTATTTTTAAAGACTTTATTTATTTTGAAAGAGGGAGTGAGAGCATGGGGAGGAGCAGAGGGAGAGAGAAAATCTCAAGCTGACTGTGCTGAATGTGGAGTTTGATGCTGGGCTCTATCTAACCACCCTGATTATGACCTGAGCTGAAATCAAGAGTTGTATGCTTAACCAACTGTCATCCAGTCACCCTTTTATTAAATATTTATTTTATTTATTATCTTGAATAAGAGGGCAATATCAGAGGCTTCCATTAATCTCGTCCCTCATGTTATCTTTTATCCAATAGGTAAAGGACCCTATGTGATTGTTACTCTATTTCTATCAATTGTAATTATAGATTCAAAGAGTAAGGAAATGGTGGGTCTGCAAACCCAGTGTAGCTGCTGTAGGCTGAACTCTAGCCAGCGCTCCATTTATTACATGGCCTCAAGAAGCCCTCCCCCTAAAATTGGGGCCATGTGACACTTTATGTCTCCTGGGTTTAATGTCAACTAGTATTTATGTCCTTTAGTCATTAAAATGGTAAGATATTCCTTTTTCTAGGATGTAGTAAGCGAGGTAAATGTCTATTAATCCTTTTGGGGAAAAATTAGGGCAACAATACAAGACAATACTACATTTATACTACGATACAGGGGAGCATTGTAGTGTATAATACAGTAAGGATTACAGTAAATAATTACTGTGGGGGCTCCAGGGACCCCACCATCATTTCACTTAATGGGTTTCAAATCAGAAAACTAGTTTGGATCCAGGAGTTGAGCAAGGGATGGTGATTTTTTTTTTTTTTAATCAGGGCAATCACTCTCAATTTCCTGTTCCTCCATTCTTCCCTTGTGTTTGGAAATTCCAGTATATCTATTTTCCTCACCTCAGCTCCTTTTCTTCATCGCCTGCTAAAGAAATTACCAGTCCTATCATTCAGCATGAAGCACTGCATTTTCCAGGTTTCTAAGAGCAACCCCAACAAGGAGTACACCCCATCCTTCAAGGCCCTTGCCAGCAAGTTAAGTCCTATAACCTGAGAAATCACTCCCAAGTAACAATTTCATCATTCTCATCCAGTCTTATATTTAGCACCCTGAATCAATCACTCTCATATTCAACCCCAAGAATCACCTTGGATTCCTACTAGTACACGACAGCTAATTGCTATAGCCCCACCAAGGGGTAAAATTTCTTTTCTTCCTGATCAAACTCAGCATATTCTGGCGGGTTATATGGGGATTTAACCATTATTATTGGCAAATAAGCCAGGAGAGGAGATAGGAGTTTCCTAAGGGATAGCTGTTGCTAGCTAGAAGAGAAGGAGTGATAGTTGTAACTACAGAGGGGAAAGCCACCTCTGAAAGTTGGAGAGTTCAAGGGAGTCTTAAAGAATCAAAATCTTTGGAGACATCTACCTATGTATCTCCATATTATATTCCAAGCTGTCTGGTTTTCCCACTTGGATCCCTGACCTTGGCATAGTAGACCTGACCAATCTGAGGATTTTAATGTCTCCAGATCACAACAGTTCAGATCTTCAGTTGCTTGTGGAACTGTATCTGCTTTTCCACTGCAAGAGATAGGCCCACTTTGCAAGCTGCCAAAGAAACTCTTTGGCTTTCATACTTCACCTTTTATTATTTGTTTAGTGCACTCATTTCCCATTACAGTGGGTGTCAGTTATGACTGCACTGTTTGTATAAGCACTACTTTTACTGTAGCTTTTAAATGTCTGAATCATTGCATCACTGAGGTAGAGGGCATTCCTTTCCACCAGTACATTTCTACAAATTAGAAGCCGTGAAATCTTTAGCAATTGGGCCATCAGTGCCAGAAATTGTCAATGCTACATATAAAATTTTGTATGGGGCCTCTTTGCCAGAGAAAGCCAAGTCCCAGACTTCTATCTTACCTCTCCTTTTCTTTTCTTTTTCTCCCCAAATTTGTTTAATTTTTCAGTGTTACAAGATTGATTGTTCATGCACCACACCCAGTGCTCCATGCAGTATGTGCCCCTCTCAATACCCACCACCAGGCTCACTCCCCCCACCCCCGCCCCTCCAAAACCCTCAGTTTGTTGCTCAGAGTCCACAGTCT
>JAPYYJ010004450.1:0-10424 GCA_028533885.1 Nasua narica
AGGACAGATATTAAGGTACAAACTTAAACTGTAACTAAGTCCTACAGATACGATACGCAGTAGTGATATATACACAATATTGTATCATAATCATCAAACTTGCTAAGAGACTACAACTTCGTTAATCTCACTACTAAAATGAATAATTGGGAGGACAGAGCTGCCATACACCGTGAGGGTGGCAAACTGTAGACAAAATCAGAAGTCTGAACACATTAGGTTTGAGGTTATCCATCAGAAATTCAAGCTGAAATCAAAACAAGCAACTGAGGGGGGAGGCCGGCGCCTGGGTGGCTCAGTGGGTTAAAGCCTCTGCCTTCATCTCGGGTCATGGTCTCAGGGTCCTGGGATTGAGCCCCACATCGGGCTCTCTGCTCAGCGGGGAGCCTGCTTCCCCCTCTGTCTGCTCCAGGCTCTCTGCCTACTTGTGACCTCTCTCTGTCAAATAAATAAATAAAATCTTAAAAAAAAAAAAAATAGGCAACTGGGTGTTGAGGTCTGGGTTGGAGTCATCTGCCTTTAGAGGCGTGAAGCCCTTAGACTGAAATAAAGAGATGAAGACAATCACTGAGCCACAGCAAAGGAAACTGTTACATCTTATGCTGTGCTGCCTTGAAAAGACCAAGAATCTATCACCGGATTGGTGACCTGGACAACAGCCGATCTACTGGTGGAATAGACATAGGACTGGCGAAGCCTAGAAAACAGCAAAGTCCTTGCTCTCAGGAGACACATACTAAAGGGATGATAGGGAAGCGTCACCACGCTGGTAATCCACCGGGGGGGGGGGGGGGCAAAGAAAACAAATGAAAACATTAATAATGAATTCCAGGGGAAAGAGATGCAGGAATCGTGCCACACCAATCCTTCGACTTTCCTGTATTTTGAAAAAACAGATGTATGGCAGCATGGTAAGATCTTTTAAAGACCGGAAAAGAGAAATTACAATATCCGAGAATTCATATCCAAGTTCCAGATAGGCACCTGCATGGGAAGCTGACCAGATTTTCTATCCTGGCTCAGACCACTACCACTATCCTGAGATCTTAGCTTGGTGGGCTTCAGTTCCTTTCCCCATTTGTAAATGGTTTAATACTCTGCAGGGTTGTAGAGTTGCCATACTGCTTACCTGGCTTTATTTACCTTTTTTTTTTTTTTTAAAGATTTTATTTATTTATTTGACAGAGAGAGAGATCACAAGTAGGCAGAGAGGCAGGCAGAGAGAGAGGGGGAAGCAGGCTCCCGGCCGAGCAGAGAGCCCGATGCGGGGCTCGATCCCAGGACCCTGAGATCATGACCTGAGCCGAAGGCAGAGGCTTTAACCCACTGAGCCACCCAGGCGCCCCGGCTTTATTTACTTTTTAAGATTTATCTATTTTAGAGGGAAGGGGAGAGCGCGAGCAGGAGTAAGTGCATTGGGGTGGGGGGCAGAGGGAGAGGGAATTTCAATTCCAGGACACTGAGATCACGACCTGAGCCAAAACCAAGAGTCCCAACGCTTAACTGAGTCCCCCAGGGAGCCCTTGCTCACTCAGCTTTAATGCTAAAGATAAACAGTGTATCCGCTCCATTTAATAGAAAAATTACCCTCTTTCCTAGATCTTAAGATGTGTTCACCATAGCTTCTGAGGAAAAGATACATTAAATATACAGAATGACTCTTAAAGATGCCTTGATCTCGGGCGCCTGGGTGGCTCAGTTGTTTGGGCAACTGCCTTCGGCTCAGGCCATGATCCCAGAGTCCTGGGATCGAGTCCCGCATCGGGCTCCCAGCTCCACAGGGAGTCTGCTTCTCACTCTGACCTTCTCCCCGCTCATGCTCACTCGCTCAAATAAATAAATAAATAAATAAAATCTTAAAAAAAAAAAAAAAAAAAATGCCTTGATCTCATAAAAATTTTCAGACTGGTTTCTAGAATTCCATTCAAATACTGTGTTGGCTTTAAGACTGGTTTCTAGAACTTCTAAAATCAGGGGATGCTATTTCTCTGGGATGGCCCTGCAAACAAGCAAGAACATTTTGCAACACCTCCTGTAATTTCCTTCTCTCGGGCATTCTCAAAACACCTACCTTGCTAGGGTGAATGCCCACGTGGACGGTTGTGCCGTTCGCCTTCTCTCGCTGCACTCGCTCAATGTAGATGACGTACTTCTTCCTGTAAACCTGGACGACCTTGCCAATCTGCTGACCTTTGTAGTGCCCTCGCACAACCTAAACAGAAGTTCAAAAATAAGTGAATATTAAGATTAACCTTGGAAACCAGGAAAGCTACAAATCCCATAAACGTCAATGACTCCATCAGACCTGTGAGACCTTCAATTTTGAAAGACTTAATGGCTAGCGGAAACGTGCCAATAATTCTCTGGCTTTAACGTGCGAATAAACCATGCCCTGGTATTAATCTAGTGACAGACAGCATCCATCAAACGGAGGTCCACATGCAGCCGTGGGCTTGGTAAAATGTTAAAAAGCAAGCCCACTTTGGCTTCGTAGTAGGTAGACAAGGAACTTTACTCCACGTCAAAGGAAGCAAGAGGCCACAAGATCAAATACACAACCGCTTACCGTGTCCACCCCAGTGCCACAGTGGGCAGCAGCAAGTATGTGTAGGAACCAATTCTTTCCCCAAGTCTACAGTCTCCTACCCCAGAGTCCCAGCGAGCCTCAGTTTGTCAGGAAGCAACGCAAAGTGCTTCTGCACTGATGTTTCTCTCCAGTGCCGATTCTCTCACATTAAGAGATCTTAAAAGCAGAGACCACCTCCTGAATCCACTGATAAATCCGGTACCAGCACAGTGGCAACCAATGGCTGGAGTCAACCCACACCACTGTGTGGAGACTGGCTTTTTACTTACATGGCCGTTAACCTCATTAATACTGGTGACCGATAAGCAGCTTTACAGGCTTGCCTTAATCTTGTAACCAACAGCTGCACGTTACAGCTAAGAAAACACGTGTATAGAGATTTCCTTTAAATCTGACGAGTTATTTACTGGTAAACATAAAACCACAGACCACTAGGGTTTGGTGAGGGCTCCTGTATCTGGGTTTTAATTCAGACAGAACTCTGAACAGGTCCTCAGAGGCACCTCTGGTGACCAACCACGCCGCAAAAAAGCTCATCAAAGTTACGTGTAGGTTCTGAACCATCTCTCTTCTGGTGATTATGGCCAAATTCTGATGCTTGAGACAACTGATCCCCTTTTCCCTGTTTGACTCTCTAGCTCCCTTTTGCGCTCCTGTTCTGGGAGCAACGTCTCAGGCGTGTCGTTCCCAGAATGCAGTCCCTCTTCCAGGTCCGGTGTGCGGGACGTCTGCCAAGATGACCCGAACGCGGTACCCACCTGCACTTCATCATCCTTTCGGATGGGCATGGACCGAACGTTGTACTTCTGTCTCAGCTCTTTGGAAAGAGGGGAAGACATGATCTTCCTCCGAATGTGGGAAGGTGCATTGAAATGCCGTTTCCGGTTCTTGCTCCGGTCAGAAGTCACAAAGGGATTGAACTTCATTTTGGCTAAAGAGAAAAGTTAAAAGACTTGTCAGCCCTTAACTGATCAAAATCTCGTCCAGTTCCCAAACAGGTAATGGCAACAGTGTCACCTTGACAGGTTAGAAAGCCCACAGAAAGGGGCATATTCCCCCGGGGATGTTTTCTGTATTTGTTTATGGAATAAGGAATTCCCCGGAGCCTGGGTGGCGCCCCGCTCAGCGGGGAGTCTGCTTCTCCCTCTACCTGTGCTAATAAAAATAAAATCTAAAAAAAGTAATAATTCTCTATCAGCAACACACGTGCTTCAGGTCACACCCTCCGACCTCCTGAAATACGGGGCAAGGAAGTTAAGACGGGACTCGCATCTCTGATGCGTGAAGGCAAAGCAGACCCACAACTCATTCAATAAGAACATCACACTTTGAAAAGACCAACCAACGTCAATACAGTACAGACTCGGGTGTGAGCGCTTTTAGCTTCCTACGAAATGTATCCGGCTCCTTCGTCCCCAAGCCTGGGAAGGGCTGCACATCTCGGGTCCAAAAAGCCTTCTTCTGGGGGAGCGCGGCCTGCCAAGTTCCCTGGCTTTACCAGAAGTTATTTCAAGATCATTCTTTAAAACTATTCCGACTAAACTTGTCTCCATCCCCAGGGAACGCTTCCCCACCAGGAACCGATGCAGAGTTCCCAAACCCCCTTTCCTCCTCCCTTCCCGAGCTCGGCGGCCCTCAAGCTTGAGGGAAAACAGATAGAGTCCGTCCTGGCCCCTTTTTCTGGGTGCTGTTCGTCCGCCGGGAGGGTATCGGACCCCTGGGGTTAAAACACATCGCGCCCGCGAACGGATGGCTGTGGATTTCTCGAGCTTGCACAGCCAAAACTCACCCACAAGCACTACAGCGATGGCCGCAAGAGGGAAGAGAACTACACGCTACTTCCGGTCCTGTAAGTTGACAGGGATCTCGCGAGACCGATCATCTCTTAGCCCAAGAGAGGCGCGAGGTTTGAACGAGAAGAGGAAACTGGGCAAGAAACTGATGACTAGTGTCCCCCTGCGGCTTGGAGGGGAGCTGCAAGGAACGGCAAAACTCCCTTCTCCACCGCCTGGTGCCCTCTTTGGGAAGTCCGGGTTCTGCAGGTGGGTGCTCCGGGAAGGGTCGTGCCTGGGCGGATGGCGGGGGCTGCTCAGGGTGTGACTGGTCCGGTGCGTGGTGAAGGAGCAGGCGCCTCATTCGCCGGGAAAGGGCAGGTCTTACTAGTGGCCGCCAGGTGACGCTGGGCATGCGGCCGCCGGTCACCTCGGTTCCGCCAGCGCGCGGGTCTTTGGATGAGCGCCGCCGCCCAGCCTCGCAGCGTGTGCTGCCTGAACGGTGGGGGCAGCCCGGGACTCGGCTTCAGCCGGCCACCCGCCTTGCGAGGGCGGGGACGCGAGATCCGTCCCCGCCCCGCGCCAGGAGGTCTGCACCTGCGTGTCTAACGAGCTCGCAGGTGATGCCCAGGGTGCCGGTCCGAGACCCCACTTGGAAAGAGGCCTTTGCAAGCCGAGAGCTGTGCCCCTTTCTGAATGTTACTGCCCGCTGTCCTTCGGTTCAGGGTCTGATGGAAGCGGGGAGACGGGGTGCGCTCGCCAGCAAAGGGATGCTGGGGTAGGCTGCAGGGCGGGGCGACACGGGGGAGGGGGGAGCGTGAGCTCCCGCAGCTCGGCTGGCCGCGCATCTGGTGGGGGATCCGTTTCTGTCGAATGAATAATCCATTGTCATTGAATGAATGATGCGGTGTCCTACTGTCGAAAGACACGCATTTCGTCATAATTCGTAAGCCGCAGTGAGCTTGCGGAGTCCTGGGGACATTGTTCTACTCACTTTACGTTGTTTTCTACTCACTTTACGTTGTTAACTCCTTTAGTCCATCAAATAGCCTTGTGATGCTGGTACAGTGTTATTGTTCCCATTATACAGATGGGGTCATTGACCCACAGAGAAGTGAGAGGAACTCGTGCACGTTATGTAGAACTCTTAGGGTATAGATGAACCCATTCAGACTCTTTCCAGTCCCTTCCCTATTTCCCTGATTTCTAGGACTCCACTGGGCCAGGTCAAAGAGTGAGAAACCATGTCCTTGAGGAGCCAGAGTAGAGTCAGTAAAGATCATAGGTTTTCTTTTTATAGTTTTTTTTTTTTTAAGATTTTATTTATTTGACAGAAAGAGAGAGGTCACAAGTAGGCAGAGAGGCAGAAAGAGAGGGGGAAGCAGGCTCCCCGCTGAGCAGAGAGCCCGATGTGGGGCTGGATCCCAGGCCCTGAGACCATGACCCGAGCCAAAGGCAGAGGCTTTAACCCACTGAGCCACCCAGGCGCCCCAAGAACATAGGTTTTCATGATTTATAAAAAAGTTGTGTTTTAAATATGCTGTAAATAGCTCTAGGTTTTATTCGTAATTGAAAAATTCAGTGAGGGGCGCCTGGGTGGCTCAGTCGTTTAAGCATCTGCCTTCTGCTCGGGTCATGATCCTGGAGTCCCCGGATCAAGCCCAGCATCTGGCTCCCTGCTCAAGGGGGAGTCTGCTTCTCCCTCTGCCCCTCACCCCACTCATGATCTCTCTCTCACAAATAAATAGGATCTTTTTAAAAATTCAGTGAGACTACCTCTAATGCAATTCTTATTTATTTATTTATTTACTTACTTATTTATTTATTTGAGAAAACTCTACACCCAACGTGGGGCTCAGACTCATGACCCTGAGAACAAGAGCTCTAGGACCGAGTGGCCCAGGTGCTCCTGTAAATCTTTTCAACAAATGTTCATGCAGCATCTTTTGCAAGCCATCCCTGATCTGCAACTGGAGTTGCAAAGTGAAATTAGTCAAAGCTTCTGCCTGCAGGAAGCTCATTGTCTAAGAGGAGAGAATAGCAGCGAAACTGACAATCAGGGGACCCCCCCCCCAAGGAAAAGTGCTTGATGGGTCGACTGCCCTTGGTACTTCTTTTTTACTATTTTTTTTTTTTTTTTTTTTAAGAGAGAGAGCACAGGGGGAGAGGCAGAGGAGAAGTAGGGAGAGAATCTTAAGTAAGCTCCACACTGAGCCCATTGCTGGGCTCGATCTCATCATCCTGAGATCACGACCTGAGCCGAAACCAAGAGGTGGCCACTCAACCGACCGAGCCACCCAGGCGCCCCGCCCTTGGTGCTTCTGTGTGGCAGGAATAGCAGAGAGCTCTGGGGTCAGGGAAGACTTTCTGGGGTGACATCACCCTTGGCTGAGTTGGGAAGGATGTTAAAATTAGCTCCACGTGAGGCAGTGGGAATCGCTGGAGGGCGATGTGAAGCAGCTGACGTAGTGTCTCCAGAAGCCAGGTCCTTGTGCCTGGAGGGGGGAGCCTTCGGGGAAAAGCCCATGGGGCTCCCGGCTGAGCTGAATTTGCTTGGGTTGCTGAAAGTTCCACTGAGCGCTCCTGCCTTCCTTTCTGGTCTTCGCGGACTCACCCTCTCTCTTCTTGTTCTTGTTAATTTCCCCAACCCCCCTCTTTTCTCTCTTCCTTCCTTCCTTCTTTCCTTCCTTGTTTTGTTTAAATAATCTCTACACCCCATGTGGGGCTCAAACTCACAACCCCGAGATCAAGAGTCAAGGGCTCTCCAGACTGAGCCAGCCAGGCCCCGGTTAACCCCCTCTTCTTCAGGTCTCCCCTGTCCTCTTCCTCTCTCTCCACAAAGGCCTTCTCTGTTCCCTCGTCCTGCCCGTCATTCTTTGTTGTCACCCTTCCCTCCGCAGGACTCCTTAGCTCCCTCCCCCCGAGTCACTGAAATTAAACCTCCAGGCCACCATTTGGAGAACACAACCACTTTATATGGTGTGAAGATTGCCAGGGTACAGATTGTACACACAGATGTAAATTATGGGTAGCCTAGTCGTGGAGTCTGGTTACCAGCGTAAAATGTCTCATCTCCGCCCTACGTGACCCTCTGGGCGCCTCACCTGGCTGCTCCCTCTCTCTTCCTTCCGTGCCTCTTACAGGATTCAAAACAGGTTCTTTTAGGGACGCCTGGGTGGCTCAGTGAGTTAAACCCTCCGCTCAGGTCATGATCCCAGGGTCCTGGGATCGAGCCCCACATCGGGCTCTCTGCTCGGCGGGGAGCCTGCTTCCCCCGCCCCCCTCTCTGCCTGCTTGTGATCTCTCTCTCTCTCTCTGTGTCAAATAAATAAAATATTTTTTAAAAAGAGGTCCTTTTAAATGGACTCTTCGGGGTTGTTTCAAGGCTGGTCTTTGTGAAGCCCTAAGATAAGCCAACTATCCCGACAAACCAACTACTCCACAGCCTAAGTCCCTCGGACTCAGCTTTTTCCCCAGACAACAAACCATCCCATGTGTTCCTTCCTTCCTTCCCGCTTGCCGGCCTTCACGCAGGCATTCTTCAAATCTCTCTCCGACTCTTCCTCTTTCCCAAGTGCTAGGCCAGGCACTGAGATACAAAGATCAGTAAGATCTAGCCTCCCCTCAAGGAGCACAGTGTCTAGAAAGGAGAAATGACCCCGTGAACAAATTGGCATCACCAGGTGTCCCTGGGGAGATGCCGGGATGGGTCGGATGGAGGCTGGGCGTGGGGAGATCTTCACGGGTTACCCTTAAGCTGTTTCTGGAAAGCAAGGGAGGAGTTTTCCAGGCAGAGAGAGCCACCCAAGCAAAGGCCCAGAGGTCTGTACCAGCACCGCCTGTTGGATCTACGAAGGTCTGTGTTGAGACTTACTTTGTACCAGGTTAAAGGAGGATGAGGGAAAGTGAGGATGGGGCCAGAGTGTTTCATGCCACAGTGGGACGCCTGGGGTGCTCAGTCGGTTGGGCATCTGCCTTCGGCTCAGGTCACGATGCCAGGGTCCCGGGATCGAGTCCCGCCCGAATGGGGCTCCTTCTCCCTCTGCCTGCCGCTCCCCCTGCTTGTGCGCTCTCGCCCTCTCTGACAAATAAATAAATAAATCTTTAAAAAAAAAAATAGGTTATTGTGAGGGGAGGTAGCAAAGTGAGTGTGCGCAAGGGGGATGCCCTTGAACAAGGGGAGGAAGAGAGGAAGCAACAGTTCATGTTTAATCCCAGGCATTCATCCGTCTGTCTGTCTGTCTCTTTATCTCAACCTTATCTTCCTGCGTGGCCCTGACCTCAGCGGGGTTGCTGAAAGCAAAGGCTTTTACCTGATGAAGGAAAGGAAGGGTAGAGAAAAATCAAAACAACCACGTTAAGGGATCTGGCCCAAAGAGAGGTCCAGAGGAACTGAGAAATCCTGAGTCAGATGTTAAGCTTTCTACCTTCCTTCCTGGTGTGCGTGTTCATCAGAAGCTGTCACACCTCTAACCAGACAGACCAGCCCCACCGAGCCAGGAGCTGCCGCTCTCAGGCTGCAGGACCGGTAGGCGGGCCGCTCTCGAATGTTCTTGGAGCCAGAGCCTCACAGGGCAACAGGTGTGTTCCCTGAAGACATCTTTAGCATCTAACAGCATTTCAATTTAATTTTTTAAAGATTTTATTTATTTATTTGACAGAGAGAGAGAGAGATCACAAGTTGGCAGTGAGAGAGGGAGAAGCAGGCTCCCCGCCGAGCAGAGAGGCCGATGCGGGGCTCGATCCCAGGACCCTGAGATCATGACCTGAGCCAAAGGCATCTGACGCTTAACCAACTGAGCCACCCAGGCGCCCCTTCCATTTAATTTTTGAATAAGTAGGACGTTTGCTTGTTTCGAAAAATATCAGAGGGTTAAGGGTCTGCCTTCTGCTCAGGTCATGATCCCGGGGTGCTGGGATCAGGCTCCAAGTTGGGCTTCCCGCTCAGTGGGGAGTCTGCTTCTCCCTCTCCCTCTACCCCTCCCCCTGCTAGTGCTCTCACACACTCTCTCTCAAATGAGTTAAAAAAAAAAAAAAGTATGAAAGGGAAAGAGAAAATCACCCCTGTCCTGTCCCGTCAGTTTCTCATCCCCTTACCCAGTTAATCGTGGTTATTAATTTTTTGCGTGCTCTTCGCAATTTCTTGATGCATAAATAAGCACACAGGAATGTGAGTTTTTATTCCCCCCCCTTCCACAACGTTCCACACCACATTTATCCTGTTGGCCACTGTATCTTGGAGACGTTCTACGGGGATATATGCAAGTCCATCCAGAGGATACATTTCTAGGACAGGACTTGCTGGATCAAAGTGGAAATTTTGATAGCTAATGTCAGATTTCCCTTCCTGGGGTTTTACCCATATATATCCCCACCACCTCCCCTACTTTCCCTCAGCTTTTGGCACCAGACTGGGCTTTGAATTCTTTCAGGGTTTGACAGGCTAAGAGGTGAAAAACGGTATACCTGCAGAAATTTTAATTTGCATTTGTTTCATGAGCGTGACTGGCGAAATGTTTAAGACCCATTTGCATGTGTCTCTTTCGTCTAATGTGAGTTCCCTGGAACTTCAGCACTCAGCGCTTCCCATGCGCACTGTTGATGTCTCTGGAATCTTTGAGAAAATAGATACCTTTATTTAAAAAACAGCCGTTTGGCATCCTTTGAAAATAAAAGACGTACCATCTACAGGTCACTGCTGAATGATACGAAAATGCAACAGGCATTCCAAGGGTAAAACAGACTCATGAGAGTCTTTGTGAATTGAACATTTGTAGTCCTATAATAAATATGTTTTCCACGAATCCACCTGTATCCCTCCCCCCCCGCCCCCCCCCCCCAATAGCACCGATGCTCTTCTCTTGTCTTGAAAAGAGCATAAAGAAGTCCGGAAGTTAAGTGTTTTAAATCAGCCCTCCCTGGGTCCCAAATATTCCCCGTAGGGTGGGCCCCCTTCCCCAGAGGTCCCCAAATGCACACCACTATGGGGATTTAGAACCGGATAAGAGGCAGGGGGCTGTTTCTTTCCCCATAGACCGCGAACTTTGCAGAGAGAGGTGTAACTT
>JAPYYJ010004451.1:0-10423 GCA_028533885.1 Nasua narica
ACACTTCTCCAAAGAAGACATACAAATGGCTAACAAACACATGAAAAAATGTTCATCATCTTTAGCCATCAGAGATTCAAATCAAAACCACACTGAGATACCACCTTATATCAGTTAGAATGGCCAAAATCAACAAGACAGTAAACAAGAAATGCTGGAGAGGATGTGGAGAAAGGGGAACCCTCCTCCACTGTTGGTGGGAATGCAAGTTGGTGCAGCCACTTTGGAAAACAGTATGGAGATTCCTCAGGAAATTAAAAATAGAGCTACCCTATGACCCTGCAATTGGACTACTCAGTATTTACCCCAAAGAAGCAGATGCAGTACAAAGAAGGGTCACATGTACCCCAATGTTCATAGCAGCAATGGCCACAATCGCCAAACTGTGGAAAGAACCAAAATGCCCTTGAGCAGATGAGTGGATAAGGAAGCTATGGTCCATATATATAATGGAATATTATGCCTCCATCAGAAAGGATGAATATCCAACTTTTATATCAACATGGACGGGACTAGAAGAGATTATGCGGAGTGAAATAAGCCAATATTTCTTATTATATAAAATTTACTCCTTAAGCTTTTAAGCCAAATTACTTAACAAAGGAGAAAAACTAATGAAGCACCACCCAGAGAAAAGAAAAAGGAGCTCAATTGGAAAGATCTGGAAGAGATTCCACAGAGGTATGTACGTTGGGAAGCGTTGAGATTCTGTAAGTGAAATTTGGGTGGATGGACAGGGGATCCTAATGCTGGTAGAGAAAAGGCAAAGATAAAGTGGCTTGCAGAAGCACGGCTATTCTAGGCATACCAAGTAGTTTGCTTTGACAAAAGGATGAGGTGCCTGGTGGGCATAAGTGTTAGATGAGACTACCACAGGCACTGGCAATCACAAGATTATAAAGGGTATCCTATGAGACATACTGGGATTACGGGCTTTATGATCTAGGACACTATGAAGCCACTAAACAGAGGAGTGACTTAAGTTATTTAACCACATCTGTGTTTTAGAAAACCAGTCGTGTAGCAGTGGGCAAGCCTGCTTGGAGGGCACAGGTCTGTACTGGGTAGCCCAGGTGAGAGAGGATCGGGGCCTGGGCTAAGGCAAGGGGTGTGGAAGGTGTAAAGGAAAACTCTGAAGAGGGCTGGTGGGTGTGCTACTCATTCAGTGAGGCAGAGCTGTGGAAGGTGTGGTATAAAACAGAAAACAATAATATGAAAGATGTAAGCGCAAGATAAAGTTGAAATACTTGTGTGACAGCCAGGTGGAGAATCTTGTACAGGGCGTGTGAAAGGAACACCATTAGGCATCACTAGAATGTAAACAGAGACACAACTGTGGGAGAAGGCAGACTCCCATGAAACAGATTCTGAAGGAATAGGCAGCAAAAAGGAAAAGAAGTGAAGCAGGAGACAAGAAAGTACAAGAGGCAGAAGAGGATTGTATTAGAAAAGCTGAAGGAGAGAGTTCAAAAGAAAGGTGTGATCAAGACTGTCAATTCCAAAGAGATATTGAGTGAAACAAGGAATGACAAGCCTCCATTCGAATTAACAGGTAAAGGTCACAGATGAGGGTCTGCAAGAGCAATTTCAGTAAAATGACGGGGGCAGTCAGAATGCCATGGAAATTAGGAGTGGGGATGATAAGGGAAAAACAGCTGGTGAAGAGTGCTCCTGCATAAAATGCTATTTAAATACAGATAAGAATCAATAAAGCCTGGCCAGGATAAAAGGAATAGAACTGAGGAAGAGAGGCTGAGGAGACAATACATTTGATTTGTCTCCTAAATGAGAAGGGGTTGTGGGGTAGATTTGAGAGAGGGAACTGATGGCGGAAGAAATACCATGAGCAAAGGCCTTGAAAGGAGTGGCGTGCTGTCTGACTATAGTTGCAGTGTGTGTATGAGGGTGAGGTGGGGAAGGGGAGAGAGGCTTGCACACACGTCTAGAGAGGAGGATGGAAGACTAGGACTGCCAACCCAGTTAGGGTGCACACCAATACACTGGAAGCTTTGGGAAACAACAGAGTCAACACCAGTAAGGAGTTTAGGAACACGAAGGGCAGGCCGGAACTCTCCTCCTGGGCAAGCGTGGTGTCCCAAAGTTGGCCTGGACTGGTGCTCTAATCACAGTGCTTGATTCGTGGCTGCGAAGTATAGAGCCAAGGAGGAATGAAGACACGGTCGCTGACAAGTGTCCTGAACAATGGAGAATGATACTATTATTAAGATAAATGGAGAACTGAGGAAGATTCCAAAAAATGAAAATAAATTAGTAAAGATCCAGTGCTCCTAATAGTATTTATTTCTGACCGACTGGAAATGAACATAAAGAGGTCACTGATGGATACCAACTCTCTTAGAGAGGGCATTGAGGACAGACAGAAGAATTCTGTAACTTTCCAACTGCATTTCTATGTACTTGACTCGGAAGCAGAAAACTCACAATGTCACCATCTGAGGCATAAAGCAAGACATTCAGTTTCAGTCCGGTAATTAACCACTCTTATAACAAGTATCACAAAAAGAAATCCCATGTAGATTTGGCCCTAAAATGTGAAGAAAAATGAAGTGTGTCTATACTTACAGATGGCTGTTTAATTTATGTTAAGAAATAATTACTACCTCCTGTCTGACAACAGCAAGACAGAATGCAATGGGAGAGACAGGGAGGAAGAGGAGAAATAGAGATATGTGGTAGCCAGCCCAGGATAAAGCAGATATGACAAATCCTATAGAAATCTGCCTCCACCCATCCTTTACCCAAGTACTGCCAGATAGTATTTCTGGACCAACTTCTCTCCAGACATTAGCAGGTGGAGGCCGGCTCTCCAACAAGCCACTGAAAAATGGAGCCATTCTTCTTCCTGATTACAGCCATTATTCTTTATTTTTAAAAATACCTCTGAAATACAATACATACACAAAGTATTCACTCAACCAACCAAGTTTGAAGGAGCAGGCTGCACATCTGCAAAACAGATTCTAAAGATAAAATTTTATGTGCCAAAGAGTGATTCAGTGCAAATTTGAAAATGAGATAAATATTCTCCTTTTGAAAGAGAATGGTTTTTTCCTGTCTGAAAAGTTAAACAATGCTTAATCAAGTTGTAGAGTTAAGTAGTGCAGTCAATGTTACTTTAGAAGTTTACACTAAAAATAGTGAACCTTTAAAATAACTCTAACAAATAATCTGTTAACAGAACTCTTGTACTTGGAAGATTATTTCCAGAAACTATGAATGCCAAAAAGTGTCTGATAATTTAGAACACTGAACTAATAATCTGAATAAAAGCTGAGATTTGGACTAATAACCATGATAGCTCACATTTACATGCTTTGAGTGAAGTAAACACTGTTGGAAGTACTTCATCATTTAATCCTCACAACTCTATTATGAAGAAGCTATTATTATTATCTGTATTTTGGAGAATAAAACCGAAGCACAGAAAGATTAGTAATAATTTATGTCAATATTCAGATAAGCAGAATAATCAGCTACTGCTAACTCATGTTTCATAGTCTTGTCTACACGAACCCATGAAAAAAGGTAAGGTCACAACAATTTTGGATTGATACTGATGGCGCAAGAAATACTTTTGCTTAAGAAAGAATACGATAAAATTTCCGTATCTATAAAACTAATCCAAAATAAAGCTATTTTCTATATTTTGCATCCTTTATGAACAAGCAGTGATTTGAAAGTCTCATTATTGTAAAGTATGTTACAGAAATAGAGCACTATTTAACAAGATAAATTCCAACTTTTCTCTCCCAATGAAGATAATCAATGAGAAAACATTTTCAAAGCATAGAAGGGTAAAGAATTCTGTTTATTTTCATTGCTTCTGTGCCCCAACCCTCACTTTCCCATCCATCCCCACCAAGGCCTATGACACATTTGTTCATAAGCCAAGCATTTTCCTCCTCAATAAGCTCTGTCAGACACTTAAAAAATATCTTCAGTTGGGATAAAATTTTCTGTGTGTAGAGGAGAAGGAACAGTATGTAGAAGAAGCAGCAGCAGCTGATACACAGAGTTCAAATGGGTAAATAAACAAGGTGAATCCAGGAAAAGTTTTAAAACTCATCACACAGTATAAAACCTTGCACAGAGGCTAATGAACTACTAGGACCAATAGAGTAGGGGAAACCACCCCTATTGCACTTTGCCTTCAGAAACGAGTTATTTGAGAAAATGGTCAAGAAGCACTATACACAAGGACAGCCCATGCTGAAAACAAAGGCTGAAACTCTGCAACCTCTCCAGTTGCTTGCTGGCCTTTTTGGCTACACAAAGAGACAAAATAAAGAGATGTTCCCTGTCTACATCATTACCATTAAATATAATGATATTCATAAAAGCCAAATACGTATTGTTTATATTATACCAGCCCACTATCCTAAGGGCTTTTTACCTCATTTTAAACTCAACATTGAAGTAGATACCTTTATCATTCTCATTTCATGCTTAAGGTGTGAAAAGTTCTGTAATTTGGCTATGATCACACAGTCACTGAAAGACTTAGGATTCTTTCTAATCCAGGGCAACCCGATTATAGAGGTGTTAAAGGAAAACTGAGTGTAGACCTCTGGTTGAATAATTATTGTATAAAACCGGACCAGACACTATTAAGTAAACAGAGTATTCCAGGGTTAAATGGTTTGATGTCTGATATAGCAACTTTGAAAAATACAATTTACAATACTGTTAGCCTAGTTTTCCAAAACACTCATTACATGTATCCCTAAGATATTAAAAGTTTAGGGGCACCTGGATGGCTCAGTTGGTTAAGTGTCTGACTCTTGATTTCAGGTCAGATCTCAGGGTTAAGAGACTGAGCCACGCGTTGGGCTCTGCATTGGGCATGGAGTCTGCTTAAGATTTTCGCTCTCCCTCTGCCCCTCCCTCCCCCACTTGCACGTATGCTCTCTCTCTCTCTCTCAAAAAAAAAATTAAAAAGTTTGATTTTGTTGTTTGGCTTTCAACTATCCCTACAGTTAATTAGTGGTCAACACAAAACTTAAATGTACTCTAGGAGAAATGAGGACCAGAATACAACTTCAAAAATGACCATTCCTATAACTGAAAAGACCATCAAAGGTTAAATATGCTAGTAAGGCAGATACCGCTTTAGTACATTTAAATAAACAAAAGTTTTCATAAACTTCCTCCACCCCCAGGAGTTGTCTAAAGTACTGTGAGATCCAGGACTTGGAATCTAATGAAATTAGATTTCTAGTGGGGCGCCTGGGTGGCTCAGTTAGTTAAGCGTCTGCCTTCAGACAGACGCTTGATCCCAGGGCCCTGGGATACAGCCCTACATTGGGCTCCCTGATCTACGGGGAGTTTGCCTTTCCTTCTGACCCTTCCCCTGCTCATGCGGGTGTGGTCTCTCCCTCCCTCAAATAAAATAAATAAAATCTTAAAAAAAAAAAAAAGAAAAGAAATAGCTCCTCTAGTGAAATATCAGTTTATTGCCTTGGACTCTCTGCTGTCCAACTATAGATATACAGATATAGATATACAGATATCTATATTTTTTTTTTTCTTTTTTGAGGAGAGGGGAATGGGGAGGCTACTGAGTTGCCTGAAATAGTATTTACTTGTACTTTTTGCAGAAAATGTCTGTAGCCCCCTAGATCATCAAAGAGATACAACAATGGTTAAGAATGCAGCTCTAGGTAATCTAAAATTTACACTGGCCCAAGCAAGTGCAAAGGCCAGACCTTCAGAGAGCTGACTGTATATGTAGACTGCATTTCTTTGACCCTCTCATAGGATTTCTTCTCCTGAATTACATTTCTTGGTGCTTAACTTATACTGTAAGGTGCAACAAAAAATAGTAACAGGAACACAGTAGAGAAAAATGATTAAGAGTGAGGACAATGAAGTCACATTTGCCTATTTTTAAATCCTCTCTCCTCATTTACTATGTGTTCTTGTACAAGTCACTTAACCTGTCAGAGTTTCAGCTTCCCAATCTGAAAATAATACTTCACAGAGTTATTTTAAGGAATTGAATGACAAAATATTCATAAAAAGCACTTAGTGCAGTGCCTAGTACACAGTATATGACCGATTATTATAAATTTATGACAGTATTTATTATAAGGATATTGTCTATATATATCAACCATTGTCCTTTATATGAGGATCTCTGGGAAGCAATTATCTTTTACATGCTCCTGAAAGGAAAGCTCTAAGTTTTCATCTTGGGTATCCTGGGACTCTTTTAACATCTTTGTTAGGCATGTACACATCTTTGCTCTGGCCACTAGCAAGTTGAGAGCTGAATCTACAACCTAACTTTGTCTACTAGGGAGCAAAACCTTCTACTAATAATCTTTTGTGAACTAACTTTATCCCTTCACCTCTATTTTCCCATGTCCTGGATACTGCATTTTTTTATAATGTTGTGTTACTATTACTATTTTGAGCTTCTTCAAATTCTTTTTGGGAACGAGACAAGATGCATAAAAATAAACAAATCAATAAACCAGCAGAAAAAATAAATAGCGCTTGGTGATAACTGGTGATAACTTCGGTTAAAAAAAAAAAAGTCACTTTGCCTAATTCATGGATATCCTGGCTACCAAGTCTGGAGAAAAATTTAATTCTTTGGACTTCCAAAAGTAGAATCTGCCCCATACCAGTTTAGACTCTCAAAGGAAAGCTGAACCAAGAGTCATCAGTCAAAAAGTAAAACAAATCCCTGCAATGATGAAGAGAGCTTAACGTGAAAAGTGATGAAGTAATGGGGGAGGATAGCAATATGCCTTCCTTTGAGGTGACTGCTTATACGCTCTGAAAGTTAAATAACTTCTAGAATTCAAGGAGGCATATTTCAAAAAGAAGGTATAAATTCACAGAAATGGGATAAATTGCATCAATTCCTGGGAAAAACAAAAACAAGTTTCCTGGTTTTAGCTTTACCAAACCATAGCAATGGCAGGTAATACTCAGGCTGACTTAAAGGTCTCTATTTTCTGACCCAGATGAATGGAAATGTGCCATAGCTGTCGTGTGGTAAGCAGATGAGACACCAAAGGGGCTGAGCGTTGGCCAAAGACGAAGGAGGAAAAAATTCAAAATGTAAGCCAAAGAAGCTTTCCATAACTGCTTGGCAATACAGCATCTAAATAAACTATCTTAATTTGATGCACATGTGGTGAGTGGAAAATTAAAAACAGGGTAGTAAAAAACAAAAAAAAATTTAGTGAATTTGTTAAATAGATAAAATTATAAGGCAGTTTCACTGTTACACATGTTGATATCCGGATTATTTGAATTCCTACAGAGACTTTAATCCCATATACCATTAAGAAGTTCCATATTATCTTGGGCAAACAACAGAAAAGATACTACTTTTTTAGATGCAAATGTTTACAATAAGAAAACTGTGATCTCTAAAGACTATAAGAGAATAAAATCCAATAATTTTTAAGTACATTATTGGACACTTAAGACAGCAAAATTTAAATGGTGTGTTCAGGAAATACAGAAGAGAAGAAATGATGAAGACAAAGTCGAGATGATGTTCTAAAGAAAAATGTACTTAAGGGGCACCTGGGTGGCTCAGTGGGTTAAAGCCTCTGCCTTCAGCTCAGGTCATGATCTCAGGGTCCAGGGATTGAGCCCCGCACTGGGCTCTCTGCTCAGCAGGGAGACTGCTTCCCCCTCTCTCTGCCTGCTTCTCTGCCTACTTGTGATATCTCTCTCTCTCTCTCTCTCTCTCTCTGTCAAACAAACAAACAAACAAACAAGTAAATAGATCTTTAAAAAAAAGAAAAATGTTCTTAATATGTTTCAGGGACTTCTTGTTTGTAAAAGCTGCTGTCTATCATAAAAATGTCATTGTGGGTGCCCAATCTATTGAAAGCTGTAAGAAAGAAAATGATACTATGTTGGATTATGCAGAGTAATGAAACAGATAAAAGTTAATACACTGAAATTCAAATTTCCTTCGAACTATAATCAAATCTCTGACTATTCTAAATGTTTAATTTTTCTAAAATTGTTGTCAGAGTCAGATTTTTTGTCTGTTTTCTTTTCTTTGCTCTTCCAGAAGTGAATATATTTAAAATTTTCCTTCATTTCTTTTCTCTCTTTCCTTCCAATCAGTCAAAAAGATAGGCCAAGTAATGCTATAAGTGCTAGAAATACAGCACTGAATGAAACAAACATCCATTTCCTGGTAAAGCTATTAGCCTAGTTACACACACTAATGCATTTGTTTGTTCCTTCATTTCAATATTTCTTTGTGGTGTGCCTTCAAGGGACAAAAAATTAGGAGAAACACACTAGGAAGTAGAGAAACAATTTAATAGCAAATCAGCGTTAAGACTCTACAAGAAAATTAGAACTTCAAATATGCTATTTAAATGAAAATACAACATGTGGAAGAGACATGGGTCAGATTCAGGTCAGGGCCCACCTGTGGGAGGATCTCCTCACTTCTCCAGGCTTAATTTATAATTTTTCTGTGTTTCTATAGGGTTGAGTCCATTACACTTCTTATATAAAACATGTCCTATCACATACTTTATACTGCACATTTTTCTCTCCAACATTAGACTGTGACCTCTGTAAGGACAAAGTCTAGTTCTGTACATCTTTGTGTTGCTAGCACTAAGAGCTGCGCTGTACAAATGAGTTCAAATAAATTTACTGAATTTATGGCCTTTAATTACACAAAATGTTATATCTAAATCATTAAATTTAAAAAATACACATAGGATGGGGAAGATGGCAGCAGAGTAGGAGTTGGATTCCAGGACTGCCTTGTCCCATGAATACAACTAGATAACTATAGAATCGTCCTAAATACACCAGAAACTGACCTGAATACCGGCAGAACAAACACCACAAATAAAGGTAGAGAAGAGGCCACACTGAAGAAGGAAGGAAGTGCAGAGAAGAGGTTTGAGAGAGAACAAGATGGTGGCCACTGCAGTGGGGAAGGAGTCACAGGCATGGAAAAGGGCAAGAGAAAAAATAGGAGAAAGCAGAGAACATGGTGAATACAAATCCCCATAACAATTGGCTTGGAAAACAAGAGGACCCAAATTTCATGAGTTCTTACAACCAGTAGAACTTAAAGCCTGGAGTTCTAAAGGTCAGCATGCTTGGCTCAGGGAGAGTTCAGAGGGTACTGGAACAAGCCTAGAAAGATACAGTGTGGAAAAAGTGATCTGAAGAGTACCTGGGCCATACAGTGGGGAGGTTGTTTGCTCTCTTGGAGCATGTCCCAGAGAGGCAGCATGCATGGAGATACCTCTGGGAACAAAGGAACTGGCCATTTCCCTCCCCTGCCCCTCAACATAAGCACAGGGCCACCTGCAAGAACCAGTGCAGTGCTGACACTTGCTTTCTAACTTGCTTACACCAAGCCCCACCCCCATACTCCTGTGGATCCACTTCTCCGAGTAATGCTTGCCTCAATCCTAGTGCGGTGGGCTTTTTCCTCCCCCATAAGATAAGCCCAAACCCTTGCCCACACTACATCTCATGGAGAGTTTTCTGGAGCTTTGGTTCTTATGGGGGTGGCAACAGGTTTCATTTCATAAATGAAATTCATATTTTGGAGTCCCAAAAGAAGAAGGAGGCAGAAGATGTATTTGAAGACATAATAGCAGAAAACTTCCCTAATCTGTGGAAGGAAGCAGATTCCAGATCAAAAAGGCACAGAGAAGTCCCATCAAAATCAACAAAAGCACATTCACACCAAGACATATTTAAATTAAATTGGCAAAATATAGTGAAAAAGAAAAAAAAAATTTAAAGCAGCAAGAAAAAGAAGACAGTAACTTACAAGGGAAAACCCATAAGGCTAGCAGGAAATTTTTCAGCAGAAACTCTTCAAGTTGGAAGGAAGTGTCATGATATATTTCAAGTGCTGCATGGAAAAAATCTGCAGCCAAAAATACTCTATCCAGCAAGGCTATCAGGATATAAGGAGAGATAAAGCGTTTTCCAGACAAATAAAAACTAAACAGGGAGAAGAGGAGTAAAGAATGGGTTCAAACTTAAATGACCATCAACTTAATATAGTCTGCTATTTGCAGATGTTATATATAAACCTAATGGTAACATATATCAAAAACCATTAAATATGTATGCAAGAATAAAGAGAAATAGGGGCGCCTGGGTGGCTCAGTGGGTTAAAGCCTCTGCCTTCCACTCAGGTCATGATCTCAGGGTCCTGGGATCGAGCCCCGCATCGGGCTCTCTGCTTGGCAGGGAGCCTGCTCCCCCCTCTCTCTCTGCCTGCCTCTCTGCCTACTTGTGATCTCTCTCTCTCTGTCAAATAAATAAGTAAAATCTGTATTTAAAAAATAAAAAAGTTTAAAAAAAAAAAGAATAAAGAGAAATAAATCAAAGTATATTACTAAAGAATTAAATCAGGAAGCCATGAAAGAGGGAA
>JAPYYJ010004452.1:0-10418 GCA_028533885.1 Nasua narica
TCTAATAATAAATAAATACATACATACATAAAATCTTTAAAAACTAAGTAAATAAATGCAAGTAAATAGCACTCATGAAAATATACTAAGCATTTAGATAGCTCCATTTAAAACTTGAAGACACAACCCAAAAATTAAAAGAAAAATTTATTTAATACTTTGTACTATAGAACTTAACAAGATAATGAGCTCACTAAAATTAAAGCTTACAGAAGATAAGGCAAAAGAACTGAATACAAATTATAATGACAGAGAGCAAGACACACATTGATCAAAGCAACACCATAAAATAAATGGTAAATAAGAGAAAGGTCATAATAGAAATATAAATCATACCAGCAGAGAATGTTCCTAATTGCATCAAATATAAAAGCAACAGGCAAAGATAAAAATAGTTAGAAGATAAAATCTGAAGACCATAATAATACAAGATGACAATAAGGCTGTTCTGAAACTAGAAAAGTCAATAAACAAAATGCAAAACATATTCAATTACATAATGACTTTTTTTTCAGAGATGTTGGAAAAAATGTACATTGTCCAGAAGACAGGTAATAGATGGGTCCTTAGATTGATCGAACTTTATATAAAATAGCTAAGATATGATGATAACTTCAAATTTAGGGGAAACTCAAGTATAATGAAAAGACGCCCCAAGAATCCTGATTGAAAGAGTAAATCTCTCAAAGTTGAGGAAAGTCAGGTTGTTCTCAAACCTCTCCACAGCGATGCTGGTTAATACGAAACACTGGGGTGATGTCCTCAAGGCTTCAGGGAACAGAGAACGCAACCAGTGGCTGGCAAAGTAGCCGCCCTTCATGATGAACGTGCTGACACTGCATACGCTACCTTGTGTAGCAAAAGGGACTTCAGAGACTAGAGACAGGGTTAAATGAAGGGTTTTGGGCTGGGAGGATGATTTTGGATTATCCACGTGGGCCAGAGCTAATCACGAGTCCTTAGAAGTGAAAGAAGGCAAGAAGAAGGAGTCAGGTGGTAGCAGGAGGATTGAGGCTCGACGGCTGGTTCTGAGACAGTGGGACAAGTGGCGGGAGGGGAGAAAGGCTCCTGGGAGATGAGTGGGACCCTGGAACCCACAACCATCAAAGACACTGGAGACCTTAGTCCTACACCCCCCATGAACTGAATCTTGCCAATGCCAGAGGGAACAGGGAAATGAGAGGAACACAGCCCTCCCTGCCAATACCTTGGTGTTTCAGCCAGAGAGCCCCACATTAAGTGTCTGAATTACAGCAGGGTAAATAAATACTAGACTGGTGCTCCTTAAGGCCACTAACTTGGCAGTAATCTGTCGTGCACACAATATAAACCTAACACTTAACAGAAGAGAATCACACACAGCCCAGATGTGTGCATGCAAAAAGGGAAGAGACGGGCACCCCAAGGGTGAAAGTACCGGGTGCCCCCTCGGGGGCTCTGATGAGGTGGGGTTGGGAATGCAGGCCCGCCTGCCATCCTTCCCCTCCTTTTAAGTGTCCAAGAGTGAGGCTTTGCAGCGCAGTGATCTGTAAAGCAGATTGGTAACAGAAATGAAATTATTGGGGTGCCTGGGTGGCTCAGTGGGTTAAACCTCTGCCTTTGGCCCAGGTCATGATCTCAGGGTCCTGGGATGGAGCCCCACGTAGGGCTCTCTGCTCAGCAGGGAGCTTGCCTCCCCCTCTCTCTCTGCCTGACTCTCTGCCTACTTGTGATCTCTCTCTCTCTCTGTCAAATAAATAAAAAATAAAATCTTTAAAAAAAACAAAAAAGCCTCTGCCTTTGGCTCAGGTCATGATCTCAGGGTCCTGGGATCGAGCCCTGCATCGGGCTCTCTGCTCAGCAGGGAGGCTGCTTCCCCTCTCTCTGCCTGCCTCTCTGCCTGCTTGTGACCTCTGTCAAATAAATAAATAAAATCTTAAAAAAAAGGAAATGAAATTATTATTGTCTAAAATCTTCTTTTAGATGGGGATGGAAGAAAAAATGATAAGGAAATCAGCATGTTATTTTTCTTTTTCCCCCCATAGGAAAGAAGTCAAACCATACTACATCTATTTGATAATTACAGTTTGGACATCCACGTGTGTCCTCAGAACTCCTTTGCACAGTGTTATCTTAAGAGAAAACTCTTTTGGAAGTTCAACCTATAGTTCCAGTACAATTTCAGGTTCTGTAACACTAAAGGAAAACTAAATATGATTATCAGTATCATATTATTTATATGAATTTTTAAATCCTATTTTATCAGTTTTCCTTTTTAAAGTATACTTGTGTCATGCACAGGAACTAAGCAGACAGCCAGCACTCATTCTTTGGGCTGTAAATAGAATGACCAAGTATCGTCACATCTAATGAACAAGCTAAACTATCATACCCAAAGTAATGCATTGTATGACCATTTGTTACTGAGTTTAGCCTTTGCTCTATACTTTGCTTCTTCAGAGACAGAAGGGAGACAAAGATAGCAGAGCCTGTGTGGTAAACCACGGGTCTCTTTGAGAATTTGAGATTTTGAGATAAGAATTGGCTTAGGTCTTCGAAGACGTTAAGGTCCACAAACATTAAAGGGAGACTCTGGGCAATTCAGAGCAAAGAAAGATATGCTTATAAATCTCTCCAGGCAGAAATGAGCAGGCTGAGTGTGTGGGATGATGGCAACATTAGCTCCACAAAGAAGAAAATTGTATTGCAAACATATGGCATGATCTCCTGGGGAAGGACTTAGAAAACAGATTAGGGCAGTATGAAACAGAAGTAATACAAAATATTGGTAGAACATCGCAATTAGAGACAGTGCTTACGATAGTGTATCTAGGCGGCTCATGTGGCTAAGCCTATGATTCTGGTTTTGGTTGAGGTCATGTACATGGGATTGTGATCTCAGGGCCGTAAGAGGGCCCTTCCTGGAGCTCCACGCTTAATGGGGAGTCTGCTTGAGACTCTCTCCCTCTACCTCTGCCCCTCCCTTTGCTCTCGCTCTCTCTAATAAATAAAAGAAATCTTAAACAAACAAACAAAAACAAAGTCCTTAAGAAAAATGACTAGCAAAATGGGTGTTGGAGAAGAGACTAGAATATAGGACATAGTGAGATCATTGCTGAAAGGTTATGTACAAGAGAGGAAGTCAGTGATACACATTTTAACAGATTTATTTTGTAGACACAGAACAAAAGCATGGGATTTTATTCATTTTTGTACCAAGTATGTTTTTAGTCATACGACACTAGGGCACACTCCCACATAATAATTCAAAATGCATTAGTGCTAATGGTAGCTGTTTTGACCCAAGCAAGTCAAAGAGTTAATTTTATTAAATTAAGTCCTTCAAAGTCAAGTCTCTCAGGGAATTCATGCATAAGCACTAACTAGATGAGGAAATGAAGAGGGGGGTCAAGACTGAGGGAGTAGAGGCCAACGACGTTTTGACGTAATTGTGTAAACCCTAGGTGTGGTCTCCCTCCCAGTGTTTTCTTCTGAATTTACAGAATGCATTTTGATCCCTGAAGACTACTAAGTAACCATATTTAATTTACTGAAGAATTTAATTTGTGATTGTTCATAGGTATAAACTAAAAATAATTTGTTTTTGTTTGGTTTGGTTTTATGTTGCATGCCATTCTTGACCCACTGTTTTGTAACCTTGCCTATTTTCCCCTTTGAAAAATCATCTATTTTCATGATGGCTTATCACCTCTTTGCTGGTGATCTGAAATATTGTTTGTGTTGCTCTAACAGAGTTTTTCAAAACATATTTCTGGGAAGCAGATTAAAAAAATTGGGGAGGTGAAAGAACACAAGTAGATTTTTGCACCGAAGTCAATATACGTTCCTCAGTTTTACACCCAAATTCTTGTTCTTCCTTCCTTAAAGTCTTATTTTAATATTTTCACAGGGTTTATATCTTAGAGTCATCTGTACTTTTTGTTTTGTTTTATTTTAATAGATGAGCTGCAATATTCTATCTGGAAGCATTAATCTGTTTTCCAACTATCACCTTGTTTAATCACCGGTCCCTCCAAGGGTATCCTCTCTTAACAAGAAAACATCAAAACAAAACAAAACAAAACGAACCCTCAAAGGAATCTCTTACCTGAGCACCTGTTCTAAGAATACTTGGTTAGTTGCATACAGAGCCAGCTGCTTTGCTACCAAAGACTCAATAGCACAGTGGGGGGTGAGGGGAGGTAAAGTAGAAGAAAGAGGTGGTAAAAGTCGGCATTGGAATGAGTGAGGAAGATACACATCAAAGAATGAAGGTTAAGGAGGAACATCTGATGTGAAGAGCAGAGACAAGAGTGAAAGAAATGTAAGAGTGTAGATCTTCCAATAACTAAGCCCTGTGGACCACACAATGCCCACCAGCCATGAGACTCAAAGTTCCCGGAACAGTGTGGGGACTGAACAGTGTGTCCCATGTAGGGATGAAAATGTGAAAGGGAATTCTGCCCTATGCATAAGCGCCGTGGTAAAGTCCAGAAGCATTTGATGGTCTACCTAGAGCAACTGGGGATATCACCACTGTTGGATAAAGTTATCAGAAACACTGCATTCTTCTTTCCGATGTCTGCAGTTTTTAACCTAACAAGTCTTTAACTTTTCTAGTCTGAAATAAGTGCATATTTCGACGTGTTATGTTCCTTTGAACACTTTGCAATGATCTACTATGAGATAGAAAATTTAGCATACATACTGACATTTGAGGTCTTCCAGATTGCAACTCCACATTTTTTCTACCATTTCACAAAATTAGCTGGTTTATTTAATTCTAGTAATTAGCTCAAAAACGTATTTACCTCCAACTTATTTTTTCCTATTATGTCAAGTCATAAGAGTGTCTGCCCACACTTTTTCTAGAGCCGGTGCCACTCCAAAGGCTCCATTCCTGTGACACCTGTACTCGAAGACCCCCTTCCCTATGTGGCACTGTTTGCTGGGGAACATAATTCAGCATGGTCTGGCACTCACTGTTCTTCACATGCCTACATCTACACCGAGATCCTTCCAACCACAATTTTTGAATTGCTACTATATTTCCCCCCCTGCATTTTATCCACTTCATCACTGCAGAACTACTCCTCGAGGGCCTGCCAGGTGCCAAGTATTATGTAGTGGTCTATAAATATGAGGAATGGGACCATCATGGCGCCTTCCCTCCCTGGACTCATCCTCCAGTGGTAACCCTGGGTAGCTACTGCACCTTCCTTCTCAACAGCATCAAGCTGCTGAACATGGCTAGAAAATGCAAAAAAAAAAAAAAAAAAAAAGATGAATTCTCATCTCAGTAGATTCACCGGTCCCATGTTACTTACAGATACTCATTCTTTAAAGATATCTCTAGTGACATGTTATAAAATCTGTTCAGAAATCTCTCAGTCAGATACAATGGCACTCAACACCACAGCGGCATGCTACCTTGTCTTATTAAACTCTCTGATAAAATGGTTATTTGTTTAGATAGTTATTCCCCTCTCCATCTGGACTGTATTTCAAAGCCAGGGATGGGGCCCTACTAATCTTTCCATTTCCTCTGCAGTCGGCCTCACGTCCTGTAGAAATTATGTAACTCTCTATATATTTCACAACTGACCTTGCCCTTCATATATCCATTCTATTCGACAATAGTGTCAGGTGAGTGTCAGGTGTTGTTGAAAAACCTATGCTTCCTTGCTGTCAATGTTCATGTCATCTAATGTGAAATCCAGTAATTTCACGTCCCAAGTATTATAATAAAGCCACAGAAATATAAGAAGGATGAGAAGGCTTTAATTTGTTTAGAAGTCCATCAGTTTCATCTTCTCCTTTTGGGTAGGCATTTATAACCTATCCATTCATTTCATTCAAAGAAATTCCTTGGGAGAATAAAACTGTGCTAATGTGGTTCATACAAATGAATGAGTGGCAAAATTAACGTGTGTTAATACAAAAGCAGTGGATAGTAAAGCATTTTCAGACTGCAGGAAAAAGACCCATTAACTTCAGGGAACCACTGGCTATCATCGCCTTCTATCAACCTCGAACACACTGTCACCATAAAATTAATGTGCTGTTTTTCCCCCCTTTTCTCTTAGGAAAAGATAGAAATACACAAGATTGCTCTAAAATACTGCACTCTGGTAAGACTCACCAAAAAATGAGTGCAACTTTCCCAGACAGGTGACTTTTATAGTGTTGCATCCAATGGTATTTCCATATTTGCCAAGAGCTTGTGTCTAATCTTTGTGCACAAATTCTACCACATTCTGTTTAATGTTACTAAACACAGAGAGGGATCTGCACATTGCAGCTGCCTCAGATTAAGCAATAAGGTCTGTACTGTGCTCATCGAGGTAAACTCATTTGCAGTTGTGTCTTGAGAGGCTTTACTAGAAGCGGCCTGCCTCCCTTCAAAGAAGGCACCCATTTGTGAGGAAAAATCTATGTGTAGTCCCCCCAAAAACAAGAGCTTCAAAGCTGCTCGGGTGCATGAAAAACAAACAAACAAACAAATCTCAAAAATTGCAAGAAGCCCATGTGATGATATTTGAGTTATGTGCACTAGTTATGAAGAGAGAATAAAGGAGTCCAGAATTACTTTTTAACCGCCCTCTAAAACTCTGGGTAATAGAAATTTCAACTTAATTATGTATTTTGTTAGTACTCGTATTGGGCCTAACCTCAAGGAAGAAGTCAACCCAAATTTTGGCAGGCGTTTAATAAAAAATAAGGTTATGAAGAGGCAGGAGAGAATTTCCATGAAACAGTCTAGAGCGCAGACGTTTTCCAGTCCGCTGAGCGCCCCCGCGCCGCGGACTCAGCCACACTCCGTAATAAGCGCGCACCGAATCATCTCACAAAAGGCAGATGAGGGATCTGAAACCACTTTGGGTTTGACATTTCTGTTGAAATGTAATTGAACAAGTTACGGGAGTGAAGACAATGTGAGGGAGCAGTGCAGAGAGCTGGATCCCACAGCCCATCCCCTCGCTCTACCCCTGTTGATGTGGTGGTCCTGATGCGCTATGGGGAGAAGGTAACAGAGATCCCATCGCAATACGGCATCAGTTTAAAGCAGTGGGGTTGAAAGCACAGGGAGACGGCTCTTCCAAAATTATCATTTCCTCTGTATGTGAGGGTGCTCTTGTTAGTAAAAACATGACACCTTGCAGGATGCTTCCCCTCCTTTACCTTCTAGACGGTCTCATGCTTCAGCTGAATATTTAAGATTAATTGGAACAGTTTAGGAAATTACACGAAGGAACACAATGTTATAGGATAAATATTCATCAAAGGTGTCAAGCTCCACTGTGAAGTTTAAAAGGTACTGTACTGGTACAAGTGAAATAATTTAAAAACTGCTATTTTCTTATAACTATGTATCAAAGATTCATTTATATCCAGTAAAAGGTAAGAGATATCCAGTCCAAATAAATTTGATTACTTGGCATTATTAAAATTGTCTATGGGTTGAAGTGTCACAGTATAGCAGTATACTGTTATATATAGCAGTATAGCAAAACGTATATTACATTGTTAATAAAATTTTTTGAGAATATTTTACCACTGTTACTTAAATGTAAAAACTTTGATCAGTCTGAATTAACTACATCAGATTATATCTTAAGTTTACATGTTATTTCTGGCATTTTAGTTATTTCCTTCTATGTGTAAGAATCATTCCTACTTTTGGAGAACTCACGGCAAGTGGAGGACAAGTAAACAGTGGATGAAAATACAGCTAGAAATTGTAACACTGGTTGCAAATACAATGCCCTCTGAGAGAAAGGGGAAAAGCAACTGCATCAAGTTTGAGAGGTAGAGGGACTCTTTGGGAGGTGAGGTCAAAGAAGATTTCATGGAGAACTAGACGGGGGAAAAAAATGAATCACGAGTCATACTTTTTGCATATAACTCTCCTAGTCTTCAAAAAAGAAATGTTTTCCTTCTCATTTTGTAACAGAGTCTGTTCCAACTCTGCATTTTACTTCAGTTTTAGAATTTGCATTTTTAACTTCAAAGTCTATCATAATTTCGATTATCAGGAAAATCTCATAGGAAACACATTTTCCCAAATATCTGAAACATGAGTTTGGCCAAGATTTTTAATTAGCAAATAATATATTTATTGTGCTACCAAGTTGGGAATTGATAACCAATGGCAAAGTCTTTGTCTACAAGGAATGATGTATCAGCGTTATATGGCACCATGGTAGAAATAAGAATACTTGACACTTGCTTGACACAGTACCGAAGAAAGGTACCATAAAGCGTATTTAAGAAAAAAAAGGTGAAAATAATGAAAAACATAAACCACTGTCCCAAAAGAGAACATCTGAAAACCATAATAAAACCTTTAAGATAAAGAAGTAAACTCATGGTCCAATGCATTAAACATTCAACCAAAGCTCTCCTCAATAGAATCAATTATCTAGGGAAAGAAATACTTTAAGAAGTAAACAGCAACAACAAAAATGTCTATTTATCTATATAGCTATCTATCGATCAAACAGATAGATGGCAGATGATAGGAAAATAGAAGAGAAAACAATTAATGGAGCAAATAACACTCTAGAGCAAAACTGCATCTCTCACAATATTAATTTTATGAAAGCTAGTTTTACGACATTATAACCTAGGGAAAAAAGGTGTCCGGATGCCCATCAGGAACTTTCAATCATGCAGTGTGACAATACCATTCTTTTTTCCCCTTAGATTTATCTATTTGACAGACAGAGAGCACAAGCAAGGGCAGGGGAGGAGGAGAAGCAGACTCCCCAAAGAGCAGGGAGCCCGATGCTGGACTCGATCCCAGGACCCTGTGATCATGACCTGAGCCTAAGGCAGATGCTTAACCGATTGACCCATCCAGGTGTCCCTGACAGTGCTATTTTTAATTAATAGTCTCGCTCCCTAATGTCTTGTATTTAAAATTCATACCCCCAGTCATTTTGATGAACTAAATCTAAGTGTGTTTATTTTAAATCAGTGTCATACATACTTTATTTTTCACAGTATTCAGGATTCATTAAAACTCTTAAGAAATCTAAATTGAAATTTAATAGTGATGTTTGAAAGTCATTGTATGCCACAAAGCCACAATCTTAATCAAACCCAGCATTTATATTCTTATTAGTGTCTGTACATTTATCTGTATCATCTGCTCTGTTTCTATGTTTCTTCCCCAAACTCTGAAGAAGAAATTGCTCACCACATTAAACAGAAATGGACATTGATGTGAAAAGACATTCATTAGCTTCTTTAGGGTCACAGACATGAAGCTTTAAAAAAAAAATCCAAGCCAGATCTCTGACTTTATGATCTCTTCCTCCCAAGAAACCCAGGAGAATAAAGAGTACACTTTGTAAGGAAACTTAATACATCTTTTTAAATATAAATATCTGATCTTTGGGGAGGACTGTTTGCAAAGACAGCAATCATACTGAAGTAGGACTCCTCTTTGGTAAAGTAAATATATACATGAATCAAAGTCTGTATTGACAGGTTAGAAAACAGAGATAGTAAGTCATTAATTGTTCAAAGTTTGTTCTGATAGAAGCACCAAAAATATCTGCTGTCCTTCCCTACAGGAGGACCCTGCAACCCCATATAGTCAAGGTGGGCCTTGCCTTGAGGGGCCTGTGATGTCTCTCCCTATGGGAGAATTATATGTTTCTACAAGTTTTTTCAAAAGAGGCCATAAAACTTGCTTTGACCCATAATATATGTCACTTCTGAGAAAATTAAGAGCCAGTCCATGGTTTCAATGATGTCTCTCCCTTTTGCCTCAAGGCATACAAGGTCCCAAACAGAGGCTGTTCCTTCAGACAATACCAAAAAATTTTGGCTTCCATTTTCTAGAAGGAATCATGCTATTGTGCTTACTTGAAAATATCTATTATTACCCAGTTCTAAGAGGGAAACAACCACCCTCTTCACACAGAAAACTTCAAGAGAAAAGGGAGAATTCGTTCTTAGGGGGAAAAACTACACACATGCACACGCAAACCCACCACATTTACAACATGGGTATTTGAAATAACATGAACACGTGAAGATTCAAAATTATCTAAATTAGAATTGATTGGGGTCAAACTGACATGATTATCATCCATGGAGAGCTGGTGAAAGATGCAAACAGATGTACTGTGTATATTCCAAAAGTGTACAGTTCAGGGAACAGTTTTGTCATAATTTACAGTATTACTTGTAATACATTTTTAAAAGATACTTAAGGGATATTGAATAAGGAGAATGTCAATAACTTTTTTATCTTAAATAATAATATGAATTGTAAAACTCTTTTCCATCTAGTAGGCAATCTGTTGTCCTTATCATTTCAGCACAACACCGGTAAGACTATTTTTCACTAAAACACTTAAAATAAAGAAACCTCTCTCTGTTCATTTTTAATTGGAACTTTCAGTGACCTTTTGAATGTGTGGCCA
>JAPYYJ010004453.1:0-10416 GCA_028533885.1 Nasua narica
GCCGGGAGGTGGGGGGGTGGATAGGGATATGGACATTGGGGAGGGTATGTGCTATAGCAAAGGCTTTGAAATGTGTAAGCCTGATGATTCACAGACCTGTACCCTGGGGTAAATAATACATTATATGTTAATAAAAAAATTAAAAAAAAAAAGAACCATATGATCCCTTCTATAGATGCATAAAAAGCATTTGACAAAACATTGCATCCATTCACGATAAAAACCCTCAACATTGTAGGGTTAGAGGGAATATACCTCAACTTTATAAAGATCATATATGAAAAACCTGCAGCTAATATTATCCTCAATGAGGAAAAACTGAGAGCTTTTCTTGTATGGTTAGGAACAAGACAGGGGTGTCTACTCTCACCACTGTTATTTAACATAGTATTGAAAGTTCTAGCCTCAGCAATCAGAGAACAAAAAGAAAAAAAAAGACATCCAAATTGGCAATGAAGAAGTCACTTTGACTATTCACAAATGACATGATACTCTGTATAGAAAACCTGAAAGACTCTACCAAAAAACTGCCAGAAGTGATACAGGAATTCAGTAAAGTCGTAGGATACAAAATCAATATACAGAAATCTCTTGCATGTCTATACACCAATAAATAAGCAACAGAAAAAGAAATTAAAGAATCAATCCCAAGAGCACCTGGATGGCTCAGTCGGTGAAGTGACCAACTCTTGAGTTTAGCTCAGGTCATGATCTCAGGGATCTGGGATTAAGCCCTCCATCAGGCTCCTTGCTCATCATGGAATCTGCTTGGGATTCTCTCTCTCTCTCCCTTTGCCCATACCCCTGCTCATATGCACACACATTCTCTCTCTCTAAAATAAATAAATCTTAAAAAAAAAATCAGTATCATTTACAATTGCACCAAAAACAATAAGATACCTAGGAGTAAACCTAACCAAGGAGGTAAAAAAAAACTGTACTCTGAAAACTATAAAACACTGAAAAAGAAATTGAAGATGACACAAAGAAATGGAAAAATATTCCATGCTCATGGATTGGAAGAATAAATATTGTTAAAATATCTATACTACCCAAAACAATCTACACATTTTACTAACATATAATGTATTATTTGTTTGAGGGGTACAAGTCTGTGATTCATCAGTCTTACACAATTCACAGCACATACTCACCATAGCACAAACCCTCCCCAATGTCCATCACCAGCCACACCATCCTTCCCACTTCCTTCTACTCCAGCAACCCTTAGTTTGTTTCCCGAGATTAAGAGTCTCTTATGTTTTGCCTCCCTCTCTGGTTTCACCTTGTTTCATTTTTTCCTCTCTTCCCCTATGATCCTCTGCCTTGTATCTCAAATTCCACATATCTGTGAGATCATATGCTAATTGCCTTTCTCCGATTGACTTATTTCACTTAGCATAATACTCTCTAGTTCCATTCAAGTCATTGCAAATAGCAAGATTTCATTTTCTGATGGCTGCATAATATTCCATATACCACATCTTCTTTATCCATTTATCTGCCAATGGACATGTGGCCTCTTTCCATAGTTTGGCTATTGTGGACATTGCTGCTATAAACATTGGGGCACAGGTGCCCCTTCAGATCACTACACTTGTATCTTTGGGGTAAATACTCAGGACTGCGATTGCTGGGTCATAGGGTAGGTCTATTTTCAGCTTTTTGAGGAACTTCCATATTGTTTTCCAGAGTGACTGCACCAGCTTGCATTCCCACCAGCAGTGTGTAGTGGTCTTCTTTCTCTACATCCTCACCATTTAATTCAATGCTTTTCAAAATACTACCAGCATTTTTCACAGAGGTAAATTGTTTTAATATAGTAAAGTCTTCCCAATTAATTCTGTACTAAGCTCTGTGGAACACCTCTGTATTCTCTAGGAAGCTCTTCTTATGACAGTTCCATCAATCCAACAAAATAATGAGGATTCTGAAAATTCATCAATGCTTTTCAATTTATCCTGTATCTTGCATTTTCTTTAAAATTCTGCATTTTATTTACTTAAGAAAATGAATCCATCATACAAATTTGAAAGTTCCTTTTAATTATCTAACCTGATTCTCTTTTATCAGAAAGAACACACAAATAACCATCTTGCTTGTGTAAAAGGAAAAATCCACAGTTCATTCTCTTGTTAAATATTCATCTCATCAGAGCTTGCATGAAGCTGGGGCAAAAACTGCTGTCTTTAACTGCTAGTATCCATTATCCATGATACAGTGAGAAATGTGCCAGAAGAAATTTGATAAGGCTCTTCTCAGAGGGGGAAAAAAAACATTGTATTATGCCCAGGAATATGGACTGCCTAGAGAGTCAAGTGCATTAACTCATCATATAATAAATCAAGCACTCTGCTAGCCACCATTGTGTGACTATAAATAGTATGAAATTTGTCCTTTCCTGAAATAATTTAAAAATACTAATGTAAATTTTTTAATAATGCATAAATTCTAAACATTGTTCAGTCAAATCTTAATTATTCATTTTAAAGACGGATAATTTTTTTAAAGATTTTATTTATTTATTTGAGAGAGAACATGAGAGGAGAGAAGGTCAGAGGGAGAAGCAGACTCCCTGAGGAACTGGGAGCCTGATGTGGGACTCAATCCCGGAACTCCAGGATCATGACCTGAGCCAAAGGCAGCCGCTTAACCAACTGAGCCACCCAGGCACCCTAAAGATGGATAATTATAGTGCAGAGTCCATCTTCATGTTTAATCCTATATATAAATATCTCTGGGAAATCTTGGATCTTCCCAAGCTATGTTGGCATCCTCCTGTATTTTTTTTTCTGTACTTCATTCCAGCTGCTTACATATTAATTACTGCGTGGTTTTGTAATCATCTAGTCACTTTTTGCCAGACTCTAGGCTGAACATACCTTTATTTTTTTTTTAAAGATTTTATTTATTTATTTATTAGGAAAGAGAGAGAGTGAGAGAGAGAAGGTCAGAGTGAGAAGCGGACTCCCCATGGAGCCGGGAGCCCGATGTGGGACTCGATCCCGGGACTCCGGGATCATGACCTGAGCCGACGGCAGTCGCTCAACCAACTGCGCCACCCAGGGGCCCTGAACATACCTTTAGAACAAGATCTATCCTGTCTTTATTCTTACACTCATGTGAAGTACCTGGCACATATAAATTCTACATATTGCTTTTCACTATGCTTCTTTTCACTTTTCACTATGCATTAATATATCCTTATATAGAGGGAAGTGCCTGGCACATGGCAGTAATTTAATTAAATATTATTGACTGATAAAGACTGTAAGGCATATGCAAGAATGTACAGTACTATTAGTCACTGCACTGTATTAAACACTACATTATCCACACTCCTCCCTCTTGGTCCAAGCATTACCATCTCTCACCTTTATTTTTGCAATGACCTCATAACTGATTTTCTGCTCCCAATAGTACCCGCAAAGAGTCTACTCTCACACCAAAAGTCATATTGATAATTTTTAGCTATAAATTTCTATGTTCAAAATCTCCCACTATCTTTGAACTACTACTCTGTTAGTCTTTAAGACTCTGCTAGACCTGGCCTCAACCTTAATCACTGAACTCATCTTAATCACTGAATCACTGAACTCCTCTCCTATCACTACCTTTACTCCCATTGCACTCTTCCTTTCACTTCAATCTGCTCAGAGCCTTGACTCTCTCTTTGTGCACTCTCATCCAGGAACTCTCTTCTCCAAGATAGCAGTAAAAATGATCAAACTTAATACTTATGAAAGACCAGACACTATTCCAAATGTTGTGCATGCAATGACTCATTTATCATCTACACGACAAACTTATAAGAGTATACTTTTCTAAAAAAAAATTATTTAAGATTTTATTTATTTACTTGACAGAGAGAGAGAGCTAGAGAGCAGGAGCAGAGGGAGAGGGAGAAGCAGACTCCCGGCTGTGCAGGAAGCAAGATGCTGGGCTCAACCTCAGGATCCCAGGATCATGATCTGAGCCGAAGGCAAACAACCAACTGAGCCACCCAGGCTCCCTTGGAATATACTACTATAAATCCACTTTTCAAATATAGAACAATTAAGTAACTTGTACAAGTTCACATACCAATAGGCATGTGGTGTATTGAATGGTGTATCATTTGATAGTAGGCAAACGGTGTATCAAAATATCAGTGGCTGAAAATAAAAAAGTTTATTTCTTGCTTAATTGTGGTTCTACTACAGTAGATGAAAGATTTCTGTACATTCAGAAAAATGTTATTCTTCCATCGTATGATTCTAGGTGCTTGTAAGTAAACAGAACTTCTTGGTTCCACTAGAAGATGGAGAATGGGCATACAAATAATAGATTTTTCCAGAAATTTTTAAGAACCAGCCCTGGAGATGATGTACATTACTACTGCCTACATTCCAATGGCCAAAATTTAGTCATATAATTTCTCTACCTCCAAGGGATGCTGGGAAATAATATCTAGCTACATGTCACATCATAGACAATTCTCTTTACTTTCCATTCTTTTTTCAGTTATTACCTCTTCAGAAATGACCGTTAGTAACACTGCACTTAATATTACCACAATCTACCCCACCACTTACTCTCTTCCTTGTTTTATTTTATTCATAGCCCTCATCACTAAACAAGATTAATTTTATGTTTATATTTTATTATCTCTTGCTACATATATGTGAATCCACACACATATATTTCGTGTGTGTGTGTGTGTGTGTGTGTGTGTGCGTGTGTGTGTGTAAGAACTGGAACAAGGAGGAGTGCCTGGGTGGCTCAGTGGGTTAAAGCCTCTGCCTTTGGCTCAGCTCACGATCTCAGGGTCCTGGGATCGAGCCCCACATGGGGCTCTCTGTTCAGCAGGGAGCCTGCTTCCCCCTCTCTTTCTGCCTGCCTCTCTGCCTACTTGTGATCTCTCTCTCTCTCTGTCAAATAAATAAATAAAATCTTAAAAAAAAAAAAGAACTGAAACAAGGCAATAAATGTAAAACCATTTGTTGAATTCATGAGTAAATGAGGTGGAGGGTCATAAAATGACCCAGCCATCCATATCTTCTGAGCCAAGACCAAAACCAGTTTCCAAAAAAAGATTTTCTTCTAGTTCCATACCCTTCACTCCCCTGATGTTTCACCTGAAACTGACTGAAATTATTATACAGACCACACCTATTCTGGATAAAGTGAACATGCAGCCCTAAAAAGAGCTAGTATTGAAAATAACACTCCAAGAAAAATTTTTTTAAATATTTATATTTTTACTTCTTTACCTCTGTACTTCATGGATTCAGTTAAAACGAAATACATTGAATATAAGACAATCTGATTCAGTGGAGCTAAATAATCTGGGTATCCTAATACTAGAATTTAGGCAAATGTAACCTCTGTGTTTTGTAATTCTTTATTTCACAGTTAATTTGTGGTGAATTATCTGATCTCTAAGGGTGTATCCTACTCTGCAGAACATTGAGGGTTTATTTATAAAAGAGAACAAATTCTTCCTACAGCACTGGCTGAAACTCTGGCATGTGTAGGACATCCTGCTTTGATGCTCTGTTAGAATGAGTGCTAGGCACATAGGATAACATGTAAAAATTAAATATTTGGAGAAAATGGAGAACTACAAAATATAAAATTTAAAGGTTTGATTTTCATTAGCAACACATAGTCTTTTACACTATATTCATGTTGAAGACTTCCTACATCTAGGTAGTTCTATATCCTATTGCATTGGCAATTAGCTAGTTAAAAAATACAATACTGGAGAAACTCGTTAAATGTTAGATCATTCCTCTCTCCCCAGCGTGTCTGGTACACGCACTACTCATCTGGATGACAAGGAATTTGGGAGAGTTTCTTATCTCCCAGCTTCCTTGATTATTGTCTCTTCTGTTTGCTTTTCCACTATTCCTTCTTCAGGAACACCTACTTGATCTTACTGAGGTTTTCCACTCTATATTCCATCTTTTAACTTCTCTTTCTTATTTTCTGTATCTTAATTTTATGTACTGTATTCTAGGTAATTTGCAATAGTCTTTTAATATATTAATTTTCTTTTGAGTTGCTCCCACTCTAATTTATAAACAGTAAAAACCATACCTACTGTTTTATTTCCAGATTTCCTCTCTGTTTGTTTAGAACATGTTTAGTAGTCCTTTATTGCACAATGGATCATATCCCATGCCTACTGAATGTCGTAAGTATGCTTATATAGAAATCAATTTCTAGTTGTTCTATTATGTGCTATTTTAAAGGTATAATCTGATGATGTTTTTAAATTGCTGATCCTCTGGGGTGCCTGGGTGGCTCAGTGGGTTAAAGGCTCTGCCTTAGCCTCAGGTAATGATCTCAGGGTCCTGGAATCAAGCCCCATATCGGGCTCTCTGCTCAGCAGGGAGCCTGCTTCCCCCTCTCTCTCTGCCTGCCTCTCTGCCTACTTGTGATCTCTCTCTCTCTGCCAAAAAAAATAAATAAAATCTTTAAAAAAATTGCTGATCCTCTTTCATGGCTGTTCATCATTATGTATCATCCTCAAAGATTGTGTGTGTGTGTGTGTGTGTGTGTGTGTGTGTGTGTGTGTGTGTGTGTGTGTTGGCGGGCAGTTTTTGCATTTCTCTTTGCTGAATTTAGTTACTATTAATGTTTTATTTAATTTCTCAGTGTAGGGTTGCTGGACAATACGGATAGTGAAAATCAAGAGTGTGAATCAATGTCTGTCTCATACTTTGGATTTAATGAGAGTCTTTTATCCTTTACTTATAGCCATTTTCTTCACTGCAGCCCAGACTGATAGAGTTGATTTAGTGTCCATTTTACAGAAATGACTGTGCACTCTAAATTTATGCAGGGCTTCTTTTCTGAGTCATCTTCATGAACAAACCTGAAGTCTCAGCTTCCATCATCAGAGAGGCTAAATCTGATCCCTTATTAACAGTTCCTTCTTTCAAGGCCCCCCCATTTCTGAATTCAATTTATGTTCATCTCAGAGTTTTGTGTTTTCTCTTTGTACTTGGATCTAGTTATTTTTTTGCTCTTACCTTCAAATCAAATTATGTATTGAAATGTTAATTTCATTTTGTTGCACATTTTCTTATGTGTTTTATAGGTGAGAGAATTTTCTCTATCACTTCAGCCTCTGCCCAAGTTTTTTAAAGAATAAAATCCATTCCCTTTAGGTTGAGCTCATATTCTCTACAAGTGATCCTTTGCCACTCTATTCCATTCTACCACACTGTACTCACCAGAATGAATTTTGTTCCAAATAGATGAGTATTCTCAATTTATCTTGGCTTGTGATGCCTCCTAAAAGAGGAATTTTATTCCTCAGTGATATTTATTTTGGCTTCATTTTCTTTGCAGCCTCTTTCTCAGTACTTCAGTTCACTATAATTTTAAAATTTTTATTATCTATACTTTATATCAAAAAGAATCATATCATATACTACATTAAATTAACTATTACGAGCAAATAGTTAATATGGTCATACCAATACCAGGGAAAGATGTAGTGGAGGAACATTATTTCTGGGTTTGTTATTATTATTACATAAGGAAATCCTTAGCAAAAGCCTTTACCATGTTTCCTTATGTTTACAAATTCTCTTAAGGTGCCTCCAATTAAGAGACTCAGAAAGAGATGAGGGGAAAATCTTATAATTCTAATTTTTCAAAGTAAATATTAAAGACTATTTTAAGGCTGTGAACACCCTCATTGGTTTCTATGAAGAAAAATGATTTACAGAGTCAGTAAACAAGTAACTATAAACCCTTCTATAGCTCCTCTGTTCCTCCTTGCAGGAAGTCTCAAATTTTAACTTTCCTTCAAGACAACATTTTTCAAAAACGATCACTATGTGCAGGTATTTCTGTTTTCCTTCCTTGTTATCAACGCTTGAAAAAAAAGGCATACCATTAAGACTTTCCCAAAGTAATTTCAAGACTGTATTATCCACAGAACCTTTACATCATGAGTTGTTAAAAAGCAGTGATGCCACAAACAAAAGACGGAGTTGATTGTGTAAGCCAGCACTGAATATAAGGGCTTAGTAAAATTCTAGTAAAATAAACATGTTTTTAAAATAAATGTGTTTCCATAATATGAAATCATTTTAAGAGTTTTAAAGGTTATAAATTTCTAAGAGTTCTCATAAGAAAACTCTTCCTTTCCTAAGAGTTTTAAGGTTATAAATTTCTTCAATTTATAACCATTGGTCATACCCTCTACACTTATTATGTATTTGTGAGTTGCTATTTTGTGGACATAGATAATCCTAATATTAATGTCTGCTAATTTCTCTTAGTGTAAAATGCAGAGTGAACCAAGATGGTTTTTCTACTTGGCCCTGCGCAGAATCACCGAAAGAGATATAAAGCTTCCACTCATGACTTAGAATAAGAGTTATGATATCCTATACACCAGCTTTAAGAAGGCTAAAACTCTCAAGTTTGAAGCCTAACTGATTTTTTCCAGTACATTAATCAAAGCACCTTTGACAACTAGAATTATGTTGTTATCATGTGAGACACTCAAATTCTTCTTAATTCCCAGGTGGCACTTATTTCACTATTCTGAAGAAGCGACAGATGAAAGAAAACTTAGTTAAAATATCAAAGGGAATAAAAATGGTAAAGTATTTCTGATCAGCCATACATTAAACAACAACTTGACTTTCAAAACCAAACACTAACGCTACATATCCCGTCAATCATCTCTTGCAGAAATAAACAAAAGATTGCTTCATGCTACCTTTTAATTGTACTAAAATTATGTGTATATTTTTAGAAAGTTAAGTTTTATTCACTTTTAAAATGTTTGTAACCCCCAACAAATGAATAGCATATACCAAAACATTGGTCAATATCAAATATGGCTACATTCATTCTTAATGAAAGTAATTAAAATTAAAAAAAAAATATGGACTCAAACACACCAAAGAAGCACATATGTAAAAATAAAAAGTGTATCAGACTACAAAGAATTTAGAGAAATAAAGAATTGCTGCAAGATTGAACTTTAGTACTTGTATTTAGGGTGAATAAGAAAGTTTAGATATATTGAGCTACGCTTATTGAACCAGACCTATGTTAACTGAGTCTTAGCTGAGGTACCAGACTGTGATCCCCTGTCTTTAATGCACTAACTCTGGATCAAAATTTACTGAATCCTAAAATCTGGAAATCTGGAGATCTGCCTGCATTTTTGTTTTATTTATTTTATTGCTACTATACCAAATCTAAACTTTTGAGATTTCCAGGAAGATTGGAGGCTGATCTAAGGGCATATTACTGATTAATTTCAAGCAACACTATGAGGAAAAAATGCAAAAAACAAAATGCTGTTAGACATTTGCCAGGTCACCATCATCATCATCATCATAATAATACTAAATAGCATTGAAAGAAAAATGATTGCTTATCCGGTCAAAGTCAAATGCTGTATCAAATCTAGAAGTTGAGTTATAATTGCTGGATGTAGACAAGATGTCTCTACAACAATCTGGAGGTAGTATAACCATGTTAATGAAGGTTTTAAAGAAATATGATCTGAACTAAATGACAATATCATTTTATTATGCTCATGTTTCTCCTGCTTTGCCCTTATTTCAAACATATTAGCAAAATAGTTATGGCAAAGGATAAAATGTCTAAAGTACAGATGCCCTAAATTACAATTCTGAATAAACTAGAAACATTCAGTGCATCATCAGCCATAATAAAATTTCTACTTCTTCACATAATATCGTTATACTGTTGCCCAATTCTAAGTAATTAGTATGAGGATTAAGATTTAATACTGGAAAATAAATTCTCTATTTTTCCTGCAAATTTATCAACCTCTAACTTCTAAAGATATATTTAACCTAATAATTCTGATTTATTTTCTAAGCAATCACAATTTATGAATGGAATATTTACACGTTATTCTATTTTTTATTTTTTCAATTAATTTAATATTTCAGTGTTCCAAGATTCATTGTTCATGTACCACACCCAGTGTTCCATGCAGTACATGTCCTCCTCAATACCCACTACCAGGTTCACCCAACCCCCCAACCCCCTGCCCCTCAAAAACTCCCAGTTTGTTGCTCAGAATCCACAGTCTCTCATGGTTCATCTCCCCCTCCAATTTCCCCCAATTCACCCTTCCTTTCCTTCTCACAATGTCCTCCATGTCCATCCCCAAACTACTAGAACTCATACATCAATTCAGTAATATGGCAGGATACAAAATCAACGCAGAGAAATCAGTTGCTTTCTTATACACTAACAATGAAAATATGGAAGGGGAAATTAGAGAATTGATTCCATTTACTATAGCACCAAGAACCATAAGATACCTGGGAAGAAACCTAAGCAAAGAGGTAAAGGATCTGTACTTGAGGAACTATAGAACGCTCATGAAAGAAATTGAAGAAGACACAAAAAGGTGGAAAA
>JAPYYJ010004454.1:0-10416 GCA_028533885.1 Nasua narica
CTTGCACTGCGCCGAGGTAATGAGGAGAGCCTGAGGGTGTGGGAAAGATCTGTATCACACAGAGACCTAGAAAGCTGGTTTAATACTTGGACCGGACACTGCCCTTGGAAGCCGTCTCCAGGATGAGGCACGTGTGAGGTCCACGTAAACCACAGTCCAGCTTTCTGACGTCCTCGGTGTGGAGTGTTTCCCATAGGCTCGGTCTACCCCGTCCTCGAACTTCCTCTTTCCTGCGGCTGTAGTTTCCCCATTCGCCGTTCTTGGGCAGACTCTGGCTCTGGCTCGGGGAGCCACCTCTGCTCCTGGACTCCCTGAGGCCCTGGCCGCACCCATCCCACCGCAGAGGAGAGGCGGACGAGGAAGTGGGGCCCTGAAGATTAGAGCACCCGGTGGGAAAGTATACGGAGCTCACATCTGTCCTGAGGCCCTGGCCCCGGACGTGGGAGCGTGCAGGGCATCCCGGGAGCCCAGTGGCGCGAGCTCACTGGTGTTCACACTCTCCCGGGGAGGACGTGGGGTATGGGCCCCACGGATATTTTGTTCTGCTCAGTCTACCCAGGGGTGGGAATCTGGGAGGACTGAAGGCCAACTCCTGGGCAGGGCTAAGCCAGTCAAGAGACCAGTTTAATGCCGTGCAGAGCGAAGGGATAATCTCTCTGTCGGGTCCAACGCCACTGACCAGCCTCGCAAGTCTCAGAATCTTTTATGGGGCTGATGGACTTCCTTTCATGAGCTCTCTGGGCCGTTGCTGTCAGTTGCAGACCGCGCACCCAGCACGCATCATTTGTTGAGGGATTCAGAAGCCGTATGAGTAGTGTTTAGGAGCCTGGACTCCGAAGCCTGGGTTCAAATCCCAGCTGTCCCGCTTACCAGCCGTGTGCTACTCCACATCTCTGTAACTAGTTTCTGTTGGGAATGGTGATAATAGTATTTATTTTGTGGGTGTTGGAAAGCTCCTAGAACTCTGCGTGGTGCACAGAATAACCAGGATCAGCAGTGCTCATGAGCCTCCCTCTGAAAGGGAAGTACTCCACATCCCATAGCTGGGGAGTGGGAAAGCTGCAGCCCCAGACCCTCCCCTAGTCTCAGGCTCTCTGCCCGATGTGGGAGCATTAGTCTGACTTGCCCCCGTGTCTCCGCCCCTCTCCTCGGTCACGTAGCGATGGCCACGCAGGAGCCTGTGGAGTTTCAGCGTTGAATTAGGCAGGGCCCTTCCGCCATCCCACGCTCTCTCGCCCCCTCCCCCCCGCCAGGCACCTACCAGATTCAGGCCAGGGAGGCGGGTGGAGAGGGAGCCGCTGAACAGTTTGGCACGTCGCAGGTTCCTTGAAGCTTATCTCCCTTTCTTCTAATTCCAGACTTGGAGATCACGGTCCCAATTCGGCACTCACAGCACCTGCCCGGGAAAGTGGAGTTTGGAGTCTATGAGAGTGGCCCCAGGAAAAGCGTCTTCCCCCCAAGGACAGAGCTAAGGCGAGGAGACTGGAAAACAGATAGTACTTCCAGCACAGCAAGTGAGCAGGGGAGGGGATGTGCCTTCACATCTGCATTCCCGGTGGCGCCTTTGGGCTTTGGGAACAGTCTCTGTGGTGAGCCCAGCAGGTCCCATCTGGAGCCTGATTTGGGTTTGAGGGTGTAAGAAATGGGGGACATTTAGCCTGTGCAGTTTACCTTTTTTCAGAGGACCAAAATCCTTTACATCACTATGCCCTGAAGCCAGGTTGTGTAATAATTTATTATACCATTCCTTTTATAACTAGAAAAACCTAGTAATAACACTAGTTAATATTTATCGAGCACTTATTGTATGATTAACCTCTTCTATATATTCTCTGATTTAATTCTCACAATAACTCTATGGAAACTGCAGTCTTCGTGCCTTGCCCTGCTATACAGTTTTAGTTATCTATTGCTGTGTAACAAACCACCCCCAAACACAGTGGCTTGAAATGTACATTTATTTATACTTGATTCTGCAACTTGGGCAAGACTCAGTGGAGATGGTTCATCTCCACTCCATGTGGGTCAGTTGGGGTCACTCCTGCGTGTGTCCTCAGCTGTAAACCTGGCAGGGGCGGGACCATCCTAGATGGTCTGTCATCCTTTGGGGCCTCTTCCCATGAGACCTCTAAGTCAATAGCCTTATATGGTAACAAAATCAAAAAAGGGAACATTCCAGGAGGATAGGCCCCAATGTGCAAGTGCTTATCATGCTTTCTTTGCCTTGCATCACACTCACTAATGTCATATTGATCAGAGCAAGCCACATAGCTAAGCCTGGAAGGAGGCATGGAAGGGGCTCTTCAGAGGCATGGGTCCTGGGAGGTGAAGGTCTGGGGATCACTAGCGGATCTTGGGATTAATGAAGTGGTGGTAGCTGCTGCCATCAATCAGATGCTTCCTCTTGCAGGCCCCGTGCTAAGCATGTGTCCCTATGACCTAATCCATTTGGTGCAACAATGCTGGGAGTTCTAGATCAGAAACAGACATTTAGAGAGATTAGGCCCTGGGTCACAGAAGGCCTGGCATTCACATCCACATCTTTCTGTGCACTGAACCTTTGGCACATACTGCCTTCCAAATAGGTATAGTCCCCAGAGCAAGAAGACAGAGTGAAGACGGCCCAGCTCTGATCTACCAATTGCCCTTTACCCGCCAGGGTCACACCCTGAAAGCAGCACTATCTGTATTGTGGTGCAGCTGTCCTCCCTTGGGAACCACAAAAAAACACTTGCAGGTTCAATCTGGTCATAACTAAGATTTTAGTCAAGAATATTAATGTTATGTTTAACAGAATACAAATTTTATTACAGAAACACTTTTAACCTTTTCGTAGATTGTCGGGTCCATGTTTCTTAAGGGTCATATTATATTTGGTCACTTTTTCCCCCCTCATTCATTTATCCACCAAATATTTGAGGATTGCTCTATGCATTCTGAGCGAGACTATACACTGGAGACATAAAGATGAAAAAGAAATGGAGCCCATCTTTAGGGGGCTTGTAATGGAGTAGAGAAAACATAAAACTAGCATGAGTTAGATGCTTGACTGCTCTTTCTTCCTGGTGACAGAGGCCTGGAAGAGGTAGGCACTGCCGCCCCCTCACCCCCACCCCACTGGCGAGAGGGGTGATGATGGGGGCCAGAGCCTCCTACAACCATGCAGTCCAGAGGGGATGTGGGTAAGCAAGGTAGCCTGGGGAGGGGAGAGGGTCAGGGCAGATGAACCAGGGAGTCAAGGTTCAAAGCCAAACTTGGGGGTTCAAGATTTAGGAACACCCAGGGAAGGCACAATGGGAACTGAGGAGTGTGAATTTCTAGGGTCCCGGAGCTGGTGCCTGCCAGCTTTCTGCTCTTTCCCAGTGGACAACTTTCAGAAGGAGGCTGGTTCATTGTGAGGGAGTGGGATGAAGAACGGTGAAGGACGGGAGGCTTGGCTCCACAGGACTGGGAGCCCGTGGGCTGGAGGGGTGACTTCCACTGGGGGAATCTGGAAAGGTTTTCACAGCATTTGTCCTGAGCATTGGAGCCTGAGGTTTTAGCCTGTGGCTAGGTGTGGGATGGGGACATTCTGGCCAAGTGGACACTGTTATGTACGGGTAACTGAATACAAAGGAAAAAGGTCACGTGTTCCTTAAAAAGCAAACTCTGAATCTCCTGGCTTATTAAGTTATTTTGATATATTATTTTAAATGTAAAAATCTACCTCTAAGAAGTAATCCAAAGTTATAATCTTAACTTGCTCTATTTCAGCTCACATCTGAATTAATTAGGGCAAAGTTGATACCATAATGAAGTTGAAATTAAGACTATTTACTTATAAACTAATATGATGAGGAACTGTTTTACGTGGAAATTCAGTAAACCTAAGATCTGGCAGTAGTGCTAGTGGCGCCAGTGGTAAATTAAAGTCATTTTTTTTTTTCTTAGTTGACTGACTGTTCTTTTTTTTTGCTCTTGGATCATCACATATTTGAGCTTGTTCTAATTCTGTGCTGTCCAGTATGGTAGCCACTTGCCAAAAATGGCTATTTAAATTGAAGTTAATTAAAACAGCTCCTGGTATGCACGAGCTACCATATTGGATAGTATACAATAGAATATTTCCAGAAATTTCTATTGGATAGGGCACCTTATTAGAAGATATATAGGTGTGTGTGTGTGTGTGTGTGTGTGTGTGTGTGTGTGTGTGTGTGTGATTACATGCTTGCTGTAATTCCTAAATAAGTAAAAATATTTCAACAAGATGTTTGCAGATTTTAAAAATACCACTGAACAAGTAAGAAATAGAGCATCTCTCCTTCCTTGCCAGTCAAACCAGAGCACTAATATCAAATAGGATTTTCATAGGGATTAAGTGCAGTCATGTTTTTAAAGCATGTCATGTGTGGTAAGCCCTCAGTAAACAGTGGCTATAAAGCAAAAAAAAAAAAGGTAATAAAAAGGTGAACCATTTCATTTCATGCTGAAAGAAAAACTAAACGCTATAAAATGATATAAGATGGCAGCATTTTGAAGATCCCGTATTCACAGCTTCTGTGTTGTTTCTATTGGTAAAAATAAGTAAACGCTAGAGTCCTGCATTTTTTTCTAGCCTGAGAGAATCCACAGTCCAGCTAATTTTGTCTGTACCCTTCAGGCAGTGCGAGTAACCGATCCAGCACCCGGAGCCTCCTCAGCGTGAGCAGCGGGATGGAGGGGGACAATGAGGTGAGAGCCGGGGCCCCTGTCTGAAGGGTCATTCCACCGCAGGAAGTAGAAATCCGGGTGAAAGAAGTCAGACGTGAAAGGTCACATATTGTAGGATTCTGTTCGCATAAAATACCCAGAATAGGTGGGATCGGAGAGACAGAATACCGATTTGGTGGTTACCAGAGGCTGGGGAAGGGGGAAATGGGGACTACAGTGTTTGTTTCTGGGATGAGGAAAATGTTTTGAGACTAGATAGAGGTGGTGGTTGTACAATATTGTGAATGTACTAAATGCCACCGGATTGTTCACTTTAAAATGCTTAATTTTATGTTAGGTGAATTTTACCTCAATAAAAAGGGAGAGAGGGAAAGAAGAAAAGGAAGGGAAGAAGGGAAGGAGGGAAGGAGAGAACCTGAAATTCGCTCTGACTGGTTAAGCCAAAAGGGCATCTCTGAGAAGGAGCAGGAGGACTATCAGGGAATCTGGGGTTGAGATCACATTTGGGGGCCTGCCTCAGAAGCAGTGAGAAATAGCGGAGCCAAGTCCGCTGCTCCTGATAATGTATCCCCAGGGCCACATGCTCTTTTGTCTCTTCTTCCCTGGACATACCTGCTTTCTTCTCTCACTGCACACTGGCCTTTTCTGCGTCTCCGCGTGTATGGTGGCAAATAGCCACCTGAGAGCCACAAGGCCTCTTAGGAGAGGGTGAGCTGCTGCCTTAGACTGAAGTGACTATTCTGATCCAGTGACCAGTGGCTGGGATGAGCAGGAGGGGTCGCTGCCAACCCAGGAGACCCCCTGAGATAGGGTCCTCGGGGCGGGCTACCCCTCCAGTGAGCAGGGTGTATTAACGACCCCATGACTGAGAGCCACTCATGGTTCTGCTCTCTCCAAAAGGGACTTGGGTTTAAAAGTAAAATTTTGGGGCGCCTGGGTGGCTCAGTGGTTTAAAGCCTCTGCCTTCGGCTCAGGTCATGATCTCGGGGTCCTGGGATCAAGCCTCACATCGGGCTCTCTGCTCAGCAGGGAACCTGCTTCCCCCTCTCTTTCTTTCTTCCCCCTCTGTGCCTACTTGTGATCTCTCTCTCTCTGTGTCAAATAAATAAATAAAGTCTTTAAAAAAAAAAGAAAAGTAAAATTTCTCCAGCTCTATCTGGTTTATATAGAGCAGGCTTCTCAAACTTTAATATGCGTCAGAATTACCTAGGATCTTGTTAATATGCAGGTTTCTGATCAAGCAAGTCTGAGGAGGAGTTTGAGAACCAGCATATCTCACAAGCTCTCAGGTGATGCTAATTTGATGGCCCACAGAGGGCACTCTGAGGAACAAGGACCATTGATGATAATTTGGGCTCCATTGTCTCCTCAGTGACGTAGGCCAGTGGAAGGCCGACCTGGTTTGCTAGGTTCTTTCTCAGTTTGCAAATAACTTTTAGCCAAAGCCTGAGGAGGACTGAGAGGCTTTTGGGAAATGGTGTCCAATTAAGCTTGTTGCTTAATGTAACTTTTCCTTTTCTTTCTCGTCCTTTTTTGCTGTAGGATAATGAAGTCCCTGAGGTTACCAGAAGTCGTAGCCCAGCCCCCTCACAAGTGGAAGGAACACCCGCTGTGCCCCTTGAGAGGCCCCCCAGAGTACCTCCACGAGCTGCCTCACAGAGGTATCATTGATGCTGAGAATAAATGTTTTCCTCACTCTCTGAATTCTAGCAGGGGGAGAGGAGGATTTGGGGACATCTAAGAATACCTCAGAATGAGTACAGAGTGAACTGAAATGCCTACTTTTGATGCATTTCAACGTGAACTCTGTTGATTTGATGCTTTATTCAAGTACAAATACTTTAAATAGCAAGTGCAATATTTTATCTATGAAGTACACTGGTAAACACCAACTTTTTGAGTAATTTGTATGTTTACTTAGCAGTCAGCTTCCTAATAACTAATTCCCTTGGCTGTATTGTGGGGACAGTGCCTTTTGGGGACCAGGAGATAAGAAGGAGTTGGGGATGAAAATAAAGGTGGGGGCAGCCTGGCGAGGTGGGGAGCATGGTTCCAGTGCCGCACTCTCTGGGGACAGTGTCCAGAAGTCACCTGTGAACTTGGGTGAGTTATTTCACTTTTCTGTAACTCAATTCTTCATCTGTAAAATGGGGATAACAGCAGAATGCCCTCACAGAGTTGTGAGGGTGGCATCTTGGCCCATAGTGAGAGCTCAGCAGAACGAGTGACTTTTCTCATCCAGGAGAAGAATGAGCACATGGAGATTTGGAGATGAGCGTTAGACAGACAAGTTGGGAGTGTTTGCTGGGCTCTGAGGTCTGTCTGTGTTTGTAATGGTGCTCTGGCCTCTGGTAGGAACCTTTTCAAGGTCTTGTGGAATAACAGGAAAAGTGGTCAAAACTAGCTTGTGTGTCTGCCCAGAAAGAGGCCTTGGGAATGAAAGCCTAGGCTTGTCTTAGGTGTTTATTTCTTTGATGTCTAAAATATAATGTGGGGGAAAATGATTAAAAGGTGGAAGCTTTTTTTTTTTTTTTCCAACAAGGGTCAGTTTCATCTTTTTTTTTTTTAAGATTTTATTTATTTATTTGACAGAGAGAGACACAGTGAGAGAGGGAAGGGAGTGGGAGAGGGACAAGCAAGCTTCCCGTGGAGCAGGGAGCCCGATGCGGAGCCTGATCCCAGGACCCTGGGATCATGACTGCAGCCAAACTAAGACAAAGGCAGACACTGAAGGACTGAGTCACCCAGGTGCACCCAGGGTCGGGTTTTTTTTTTTTTAATATTAAAACTTAAATGAATCTCGTCAGTATAATTTGTTGAGAAAGTGCAATAAGGAGGCTTTTCTTCTGGTTTTCTGGAACAAGAAGCTGACTTTGCGCTGGGCGTCTGTCAACTTCTCCCTTTGCTGTTCACCCCTCTTGCGTGTGTTCCCAGTAACATTCATGTACTGACACTTGTTACACGGAGACACCCCCCCCCCGCCTCCCCCCGCAATCGCAAGTTGTGTCGGGTTCACCAGCGTGTTTCCTTGGTGTAGACTAGAGGTCACGTGGTAGAATGTTGGTCCCGGGAGGACCTGTAATGATAATCTGGTCCAGTCCCCTGAATTGGCATAATGTGCTGTTGCTTGAAAATTCTTACATAGTTGGTGACTGGGGAGGGGTGTTTACGGAGAACTATAGTAATAAATGCTCATCTGTTTTGAGTGTGTACTATGTACTAGGTGTTATGTTCAACACACTGAATGCAATATCTCAACTCCTTCCACAACTCTCAGTGATAGATACTTAGAATTATCCCATTTCGCTGATGTACACACTGGGGCTTGGGCTGGATTGAGATTTGTTCATTGTGGCAAACCTGGGTGTGCCTGATTGGAGGCTCCAGTGTCTTAGTCATTTTGTGACACCTGTTCCAGAAGGTCAAGGTGTCAGTAGGAGGAGATCCAAGGCCTAAGACCTTTTATTCCTGAAGACCAGAGAGTTTGGAGGCAGTTGCTAATGGCACCAAGATGAAAACAGTTGTCAAGTTTGAAAACTATAGCTATGGGGCTCTGTGGGATTTTGTTAATGGGAGAGAAAAAGAGAACAACCAGGGAAACAGGTTCCAGAAATTAAAGGCTAGAACTTGGGATGCATATAAATGTGTAAAAAGAGATGGCTTGATGAACTTTTGGGGGAGTCTGGAAGCATGTTGAGATAAAAATGGGAGCAAAAAGGAGGAAAACACTTTTACTAAAGAAGTGGTGTTTGCAAAGAAATCTATAATTGATAGAGCTTGGCATTTGGGTTTTTTTTTTTTTTGGTGTGAAGAAAGATTTGCAGATATGCGATTGTTTTGTAAGTATGTATGCAATTTACATAATAAAACGAGGAGATGTTTGAACAAACAATAAAGCTAATAAATGGCTTCTATGCTTGACCCACTGACAGACAAGAGGGGAGGCTGACCTTGGGGGTCTCCTCTCCACTTCCAGATCTAGGAGTCAGTAACTGTTCTTTTCCCCTGTCTCCTAAGCACCTCTGCTCTCACACAGCACCGGGGGGCAGTGCTTGTCCGCCCCTCCCAGTCCTGGCCCCTTCCTCTGCTCACTCCGCATGCTGTCCCTGGAACTTGAGCTGTCAGTGAGGACTCCAAGCTTCCACACCTCCCCAGCCCTGTTTCCTACTCTATGATGGCAACCTCAACCCAGATGCCCCACAGTTATCTCAAACAGAGCCCGTGCAAAACTGAATTCATCCCACCTGCCGTTCTCTGCCCCAAACTGTCTTCTTCTGGTGAGTTCCCAGCCTGTGATAATGGCACAGTTCCGCACCAAACCCAGGCGTCACCCGCCAGCCCTGCCTCCCTGGCAGCTCCCACAGAGCGCATCTCCAGACTCTGTCCATTCTGCTGCCCTTTCAGCTCTCGGATCCACCCCCTCTCCATCTGCCAGTGCCTGTATTCATCCTTGGAGACCCACACTTACCTCCCTCCTCCACATTGCCGCCAGAGTGCGCTTTCTAGATCAGAAATTGCTGATGATGTCACTTCCTGGCATGAAAGCCTTCACATTTAATGCTGTAGTTTTTAGCATGCTCTGGCCCTGTCTAGCCTCAAGTCCCACCTTCTCCTGTATTCACTGATGTTCCACCCCTGCATTCCCAGTGAGCTGTGCCAGTTAGAACTGTGTCTTCGCCCCGTCTGTGTCTTTTGCCTGGAATGCGGTCTCCCTACTCCCTTCCGACCTCGGCTTAGAAAGTTCCTACCCATCCTTTAGGATTCAGTCTAATCATCACCTCTGTGAAGCCTTCCCTAAGGTTCCTATGCCTTCTTGTAGTTTTCCAAATACCTCTATTAGAATTCATTCCATGTTATGGCCTTTATTTCCATATGTTTCCTCAAGTGAATGGTGAACCTTGAAAGAATAGAAACTGTTTTTGATTAAAACATTTTTTTTTCTACTGTCCCCAGTCCCAGTGCTTAGCACAGTAACTGGAACATAGTAGGAACTTAATAAATATTTATCATGTAAGTGAATTAATGGATGAATGGAGAGATTCGTACTGTTTGTGTTACACTACCCATCTCTTAAAAAGTTAGCCGTCAAATCATCTGCCACAGGGCCGGTGGGTCACAGATTAGTGGAAAGAGGCTTCACACTCCCCCCCTCAAGTTCTCAATGTATTTCAAAGTCAGGAAAGGAGGATGGTGACAAGAACAGGAGCAGATGCATTGTGTCTTTGCATAGCATTTCCCTTGCGGGCCATTAGTCCTTAGAGAGTAGATAGCTAACAATATCACACTCTTCACAGGTGACGTTCTGCCAGTTGACCAAAAAAACCCCCCAAAACCCAACTGTTACTGAGCCATTGCTGCTTTGTTTTCAAACATATTCAGCCATTCACTAGTGATTTGTCAATCACTAACAATTTGTGCACTCCCCTTTAAGGCAAAACCAAGGTCCCGTATAATCAGAACACACTTCCAGAGGCCTCCTGCAGTGCCAGCAGTTAATACTTTAGATGCAGACTTGTAAAGAGGTCTGTGGAGTCCCTCGGAGGGGCTGGAGTGGTCAGGGAGTGAGGGTACTTGGGACAGAAGCTATTTACTAATAGGGAAGTTTAAAAATATTTTCAACAATGTTATGATGATACAAAAGCAGGCCAGCTACATAACAGTCCTGCTGAATTTTATGTAGTAAAAGAACATTAACCAACATCAAGATTATTGGGTTCTTGAACCAAA
>JAPYYJ010004455.1:0-10415 GCA_028533885.1 Nasua narica
AAACAATCATCAAAAATTATTATCAGCAGCTATATGCCAATAAGCTAAACAACCTAGAAGAAATGGATGCATTCCTGGAAACCCATAATCTTCCAAGACTGAAACAGGAAGACATTGACAACCTAAATAGACCAATATCTAGTAAGGGGATGAGAATGAACCAAAAAACTGAGTGGAGCTCAGGAGAGACTCCATTTCCAAGCACATGGTATTCAGAGTATGATGGAGGCTGCAGGTGCAAAAACAGTGGAAATAGATTTTACACAAGCTTTGAACTGAGCTTACAATTCTTTTTTGTTGTTGTTGTCATTATTGTTAAAGGGAATGTTGTCAAGTGAAGTGGAATAGAACAAGATTATCGTAGAAAAGAAATAATAAGTGAATCAAAACCTCTGACTAAAAGAGTGGAGAAAAGAAAAGGTATCTAAGTTTTTTGTTGTAAAAACGATTAGTTCCGTTTGTGAAATTTGTAATATTGGTAGTAATTTGAGACAGTCAGATGGAGACATTCAGTTGTATGTGTAAACCCAAAGCTAGACAAGAATCAAGACCAAGCTTTATGATTAAGAGAACATACAGAGAAGAAAAATAATTTAAGTCCTATCCAAATCCTAGAGGTACATGAATATCCAGGGAAGACATGAATTTCCACTTCAGGAAAACACAGCATGAGATCTATGTATACATTTTAGATGATTAAATTGCATTATTTCAAAATATTCTTGATTTCCTACTTCTGCCTATAATTTGTATCTCAATATGCTCTAAAATGTAACAAACCTAAGTTTATCTATCATAACCACTACTTAGCTGGACCGGCTACTCCAAGTTCCTGAAATATTTTGTACTTATTAGCTGAAATTTGTATACCTTGTGCATGTATCAATTTTTGAATATACTTGAAAAATTGAACTCTACAAAGGCAATAAGTTAATTAAAAAAGACTGAACATTCATGAAATGAGAATTTGGCATATAAAGTTGATACAAACTTAGTTAATACATATGTATGAGTATAGCTATAAATATACAGATAATCTATATTCAATATTTAGATATATACTATGTATCTATAAAATATTAATGCATACAGACTTGAGACAGAACTAATATATACTATCATCCTGTAATTAATATTAAATCTTGGACTAAGTTATTAAAGAAATGACACTGGAGCCAATGGAATGCTTTCTGTTCTAGGAACAATGCTGTTCCTCATTCCCATCCTCGATCATACTGGCTCTTGTCATTTCTCTTGCTTACTGCAGTCACCTGCTATTGTCTTCTCCCTACCATAGTCTCCCCTTGGCTTGGAAATTTCCTCTACCTGAGGAAGAAATTACCTAAAACATAAACCTGACCATGGAGTTATTAAATCTAACTCCTTAACAATGTTCCTTTCCCTCTCTGAGGGAAACATTTGGTAAGTAACTGCCATGGGGGAGAAATACAGAGGAGTCTTGCATGGATTAAATATCATTGACTCATTTAGGTGAACTTGTTATGGGAAAAACAAATATAAAAAGCAGGCAAGCATGGTGCCAGAAATACCTGTAAGTAAACATATTTTTTTGTGTTTAGAAACCAGATGTTCTGGGGGCGCCTGGGTGGCTCAGTTGGTTAAGCGACTGCCTTCGGCTCAGGTCATGATCCCGGAGTCCCGGAATCGAGTCCCATATCGGACTCCCGGCTCTGTGGGAAGTCTGCTTCTCCCTCTGACCTTCTCCCCTCTCGTTCTCAGTCTCTCTCTCTAATAAATTAAAAAAAAAAAATCTTTAAAAAAAAAAAAAGAAACCAGATGTTCTGATCGCTTCATGATAGAAAAACCAAAACAAAACCAATGAATTCAAAGATGACTCAGGTGGTGTTTAAAGCACAGGATCTCTGGTAAATCATTTGACTCTATCTCAGGTTATTCTTTCCATTTTTTCTTCTGTTTTATTTCTCCTTCTTTTCTCAGGGCTCTACCGTATAGATTATTCTTTCTCACTCTTACATACTTATCTTTCTTCTCAATTAGATCATTTTCCTTCAAGTTAAATTCATTGTATTCTTTCCAAAAATTAAAAAAAATAAGTAGATCAATCTCCCTCTTGACCACTCACGGTCTTGGAGCTACGACATTCTGTCTCCTTGCTTTCACAACCAAGCATTCAAGGAGTTGCCCATAATGCTGTGCCCATTCGATTACCTCCCATTAGCTCTGCAAACCACTCCTTTCTAACCTTCACCATTAACACTCTCCTGAAAGTGGGAAGGCTCAGTAATTGTTTCAAAGGCTTCTGTTACCTAACCCTCTGTAACTAAACCCAGAATCAAAGTATCTCTCTCATCTTGCTTAGCTTCTCAACAGCACTTAAACCTGTTCACAGTTTTCTGTATTTTGAAGCTTTCTCTCCCCTTAGATTTATGATGCCAACATTTCCTGGCCTTTGTAATTAGCTCTGTGCATTGTTTTCCTCTGATTAGAGTGTGGAATTCTGCAAGTTGTCACTAAGGCTATTAATCTTCATAATGTCTGTATTTACACTTCTCTGCAGACAAATCACAAACTGAATTTTTATCTAGATCAGTCTAGCTCCACAGAATAGTCCACTATTCATGCAATTGCTCTATATTTGTACTGACCAAAACAGTAACCACAAGGTGTATGTAACTATCAAGGACTTAAATTATGGCTAGTGAGACTAAATTTTTTATTTTGTCTAGTCACATGTGGCTAGTGGCCACTGATTGGACTGTGCAGGTCTAGACTTCTCAGCAACCTACTTGGCCTTATGTCTTAGAATCCCTGAAAACTACTTATAACTAAAGAAGCAAGACTGAAGTTATCTTCCTTCTATCCAAATGTACGTTTCTTCCAGATCCCACCCCTTGTCTAGTTAAGTAAGTAGAAAATCCAAATCACCACAGTCAATGACCTCTTAAATTTCCTAATAAGTATATCCTTCTAAATATATTTCAGATCAGTCTATATGCCCCATATTTCCTAGTAGCCCCCCCCCCGAAGTCTAAATCACTATTACTGCCTATTTGCTGCATCTTTGTCTCTTACTCTTCTCTAAAACATGCTGTAGATATAGCAGTAATCTTGATGAAATACAGATATGAACATTGTAGTCATTGTTTTTTATGTAGACACTGAAGATGTAAAAATGCTTTCCCTACCTCTTAATTGAGACGAACACAATAAGAAGTGGGGATTTCCTCTAAGGTCATTGTGTGAGTGAAGTAAAGTATCTGAGAGAAACTCGTATTGGAGTTACATTGTAAAGAGTAGAAAAGATAGACTCTATTTCAGTTCAGATTTTTAAATTGTCTTTAAGATTTTTTTTTTCCTTTGGCAAGAAAAACATTTTTATTTGGCAAAAAGTTTTTTTGTGAAAGTAACTCAAATGTCAAGAAAATGATGAAAAGGAAATTGCTTGGAAAATTGTAAAAAGATAGCATAGATATGAAAACCTGAATAAGTTTTTAAAATGTCATAAAACTTTAACTTAATGCAAAGGTAGAGATTTTGCTAAATTTTGTCTCTTTATATACAAAAAATTACTTTTTGATTTAAATTTTGGTCAATATTTCATTATTAATTCTTTATTCTTTCTCCTTCAGAACATTTGTGTAGCTGTTTCTTCATCTAGTATTATCCTGGTATATACATCTCCACTCTTAAATGAAATATTTGCAATTTGGTTTGTTGAATTTGAGGCAATACAAATAATAAACCTTTCATTTGGCACACTTCCCTGGCTTGTTTTTGGGTTCAAATGAAGCAAAATGAGTTAACAGCCTTTCTGGAATATAATATAAAAAATGTGAAATCATTTTTATTTGAGAAGCCTAAGTATTTAAATTCAAATTGTGTAATTCTTCAGTGGGCATTATGTTGAAATTCCCTTTAAAGAATATATAATATTCAAATTGTTCTTTTCATGGTATTACTTTATTTTTCCTAAAAGATTAATAAATTGCTACATCTTCTAAAAGAGATTATTTGTGAGATATTAAAACCATTAAAAATTATAGAATAAAAATTTCACATTTACTAAAAATTATTATGTTTTTTCAAAAGATAAGATACAGATAAAATACAATAAGATACAAAAGATAAAAACACAGGTAAGCTTAATGTTAAATTATCTTGTTCAAAAGGTTTTTTGTTTTTAATTTTCCCCAAATCTATTCTTCTAGGTCATTTTCTTTTGCTTGTATTTAATTTTGTTCTTTTGTTTGTTTGCTTTCCTTTTCTTTGATTAAAATTGAGAAATTATCTGTTCATGTACAGACTCTAGAGATGATAATCCCAAAACATGTGTTTTTTATTCAATATTCTACTCTTGGAGCAAATCAGGCAACAGTAGGCATTCTTGGTGTCAGGCTAAGCACCCGTTACACATTTGATTTGAAAAGTTTTATTTGCATGAATTTCACTAAAGGCAGTTTTAATGTAAACAACTGGTAAATCGAGTACTGACTACAAGACACTGCCAGTGTTTATAGAATCTTATTTAACTTGATATTGCAAACCAGGAAGAGGCATCTTAAACATTTTAAGAACTTCCAGAAATGCTATGGCTTTAATAAACCTTTTTCTTTTAATGCAGAGTTAAACTTTATAAAATGGTACGAGCTACCTTCAGAAAGCCTCAACATTCATATTTTAAAAGATTGAAGAATTCTAAATAATTTACTATTATAAAATATTTTAGAAGTTTAGATTTTTTTTTAAAGATTTTATTTATTTATTAGAGAGAGAGATACTGAGAATGAGAGGGGAGAAGGTCAGAGGGAGAAGCAGACTTCCCGCAGAGCTAGGAGTCCGATATGGGACTCGATCCCGGCACTCCGGGATCATGACCTGAGCCGAAGGCAGTCGCCCAACCAGCTGAGCCACCGAGGCGCCCTAGAAGTTTAGATTTTAAATTTACATGGACATTAGCTTATTTGTTACTTTAAGGACAAAATCTAGGTCCCATAACAGAATAAATAAAGTTGGCATGGTGAATACAGTTATCAAAAAGTGTGTAGTTAATTTTTTTGATTTATCAGTTTTAATAGCAAATGCTGTGATTAATAAAAATTTAAATCTTAATACATAGAAAAGTAATAATAAGCACAATAATAATAAGTGCTAAGAGTGATATGTATTGTGAACTATGGGATACAGTAACAAGTCTTCCCTGAGACTCCAGGAGCTCCAGCCAACTCAGATGTCGCCAGGTCACTGAGGAGATATATACTCAAACACTTGTCACTCAGTTTTGGCAAGCTAATTGGGAAATTCTTTCCATTGTGTGATTCTCTATTTCTTTCTGCTCCCTTATAGAAACTTACCTACTTTTTTAACTTCCAAAGTACCTTAAAAATGTCTATCTGTAAGCTCTGTTCTTCTTTTTTTATTCCAAACCTTTTAGTCAGGGTAGGCTGGCTTTATTCAAATAAGGTTGACTTCCCACTGTGTCATAGGGCAGCATGCACTGAAGAGGAGGCGTACTCTGCTCTATGTCATCATTCAGGGACCCGGTCTCCTTTCTTCTACTGGTTCAGGCTTCCTTATGGTCTTCAGAAGCCTTCTTGGGACACTCTGTATTCAGCAGGCAGAAGAGTAAGGAGTGAGCATTACAGAATAAAACAGATTTTTTTTTAAAGATTTTATTTATTTATTTGAGACAGGAAGTGAGCGAGCGAGCAAGAGAGTGCAATCAGGGGAGAGGCAGAGGGAGAGAGAGAAGAAGGCTCCCCGTTGAGCAGGGAGCCTGATGCTAGAGCCCAGGACCCTGGATCATGACCCAAGCCTAAGGCAGACATTTAACTGACTGAACTACCCAGGTGCCCTGAGAATAATGCAAGATTTGTTTCAGGATTAGAAGAATGTGTCCCCACCAAACTGCTGAGAAGTATGAGGAGTATAATTTAACATTGGTCCTGCCAAACATGAGAAAGGATGTTTAGCAGACAACTAGGTTTACTTCTGTCTCAGTTCCCCTTTCTTGACACCAAATGTGTGAGTATGGTTAGTTTAGAAAAAGAGAACCACTGAGAGTGAAATGGAATTAAAAGTATATTATTGATTTAAATCTTTGGAATAGTTAGAAAGTAATCCCCGGGAAAGAAACATTTAACAGAGGGGCACCTGGATGGCTCAGTGGGTTAAAGCCTCTGCCTTCAGCTCAGGTCATGATCTCAGGGTCCCGGGATAGAGCACCATATCACGTTCTCTGCTCAGCGGGGAGCCCGTTTCCCCCTCTCTCTCTGTGCCTGCCTCTCTGCCTACTTGTGATCTCTTTCTCTCTGTCAAATAAATAAATAAAATCTTTTTTTTTAAGATTTTATTTATTTATTTATTTATTTGAGAGAGAGAGAGAGACAGCGAGAAAGGGAACACAAGCAGGAGAAGTAGGAGAGGGAGAAGCAGGCTTCCCACTGTGCAGGGAGCCCGATATGGGGCTCGATCCCAGGACCCTGGGATCATGACCTGAGCCAAAGGCAGACACTTAAGGACTGAGCCACCCAGGCGCCCCAATAAATAAAATCTTAAAAAAAAAGAAACGTTTAGCAGACACTGGAAAAGACACTAATTAAGGACTACAGAGAGATGCTGGCAAGACGTGTGTAGAAGGCTGTTGGCTGGCGTTGTAGGTCAGCAGAACAGGGAAACAAGAATAAACTCTGCATTCAAGTAGAGAAAACATGGAACAGACAGGAACCCACAAGAACCAACTGGAATCCACAAAGTCGAAGTAAGAATGGACTGGACTTCACTCTCACCACATTTAACCCTGGTGACAACTTGCAAGAAAAATGTGTCCATTTCACAAACCCGTACACATGTGTTGGCTAGGACCCAAACTAAATGAGGTGGTCTTGCATAGGAGAAGGACCCATAATTAAGGTATCTGCCCTGTGAGTGAGGAGATCAGCAACAAGATGCCTGGGCTCTGTGTTGATCACAAGGGGAACTGGCTACAGCTTTCCTTCTCCCTTTCCGACATAGCACAGATTTCTCTTATGGTCAAGCTTAACCCAGAAATAGTCAAAGAAGGGAAAACTAGGTAATATATTTCCAACTTAGCTTCAACTTATCATAAAACAATTTACAGTTCCCTGAAAAACCCCACTGCACTGTATAACTATATTATTCTGATTGTGGACTGGCAAAATTATATTGGTAAAAATAAAAGAAATATTCCCTGAAGTCCTGCATATGAAAGAATTTTCATACTATGGACTGAATAGAGCATGTCAGGTATATAATTACATGCTAAGCCCAATTAAAATTGTCCAGGGAACGAAAACAATGTATTTCATTTTGCTTTAGAATCGAGGAGGAGAACGATCATTGACATGGATAGAAAACTATAGCAATATCGTATTATTTTATTAACTAAGGTTGCAGTTTTTTTCTTTAACACTAATTTAAAATTTTCTGCAATTATAAAGACTATAAGACTGTAGGCTCTTTAAACCTTAAGTTCAGCAAACTTTTGCTAAGTTTGCTTGTCAAGCAATTTTTCACCAATTCTCACAGCTATCTAAACATAGTTCCTTTTTCAGTATCTGACCTAAATGTATTTTCTTTAAACAGAAAGAACCTAAAGAACAAGGCCTCAGGGATATGGTACTACCTGAGTCATTCACTTTGTGCCAAAAAAACACAAATACATTCTTTTCAAGGTAGTGGGTTTTTGTGAGGCACTGTAAATTGTTTTGTGATAGATGAACCCTAGGAAAAGACATTGATTCTGTTAAAACAATCAAAGAAACAATATTCGAGGAAAGAAATACACCCTAGAGTACACATAGACATTAAATTATGAAGCTCATGAGTGTTGACCCCTCTATCTATGGCACAACTGAGACCATAGGTAAAACGCCATCTATGGGGCTAAAGAATCTGAAAGATGTCAAACTCTTATAACTAGGAAAATAGCAAAAGACAAAAGGTGATCAGATGACCAAAATACTACAGAGAGGTAGGATGACAAAAGAATGATTTAAGATGTAAAGGAGCATATCAAAATCTTACAATTCTGGGGAAAATATACAATTTTATGTAGTGGCTCTAAAATGATCCATTTTGCCACAAGTCTGCTGTTGCTAGGAGAAGAAAACATTTGTCATTCACCACAGGTTTCTCTTTCTGGATTTGTAGGTTACATCATTCATTACATCTCATGGAAACAGAAGAAGGAGAAATGTTTTTTTATACATTTTTTCCTGCGTTTTCTCTTTGATGCAATCACCTGCTTTTGCTGTGAAATTTGATTATTTTTATGAATTTCTTCCCTAAGTACAGCTATATAATCTAGTATTTGAGTAAAAATGAGAGAATGGAGAAAAAGAGGATTCTACAGAGGCAATAATACTATAGGTATAAATTTATATATAAAGATAGGATAATATATAATGTAATATAACTTATAATTATGTAACTTAATACATATATTTGTTATAACATATAAATAGATGAGTGTATAAATTTCTAAATATATAACTAAGCATATAAATATACTGTGTACATACATATAATATATAGATAATATATATATAGTCATCTTCTTCAATTATGTCCCTTGACCTCTCTTTCCCTGTATTCACCTGGCTTAGCTTGGGGTTATAGAACAAAAAAAATGAAATAAGCAGGGCACTTGTGACTACATTTCTGCCATGAATTGATAGTGTCGAGGTAAAGGAAAGCCAATTGATTCATTGCAGAATGGTTTTTCAGGTGTCATTTTGCTCTGATTTGGTTTCCACATGAATGGAACTGAAGAGAAATGACTTCTGTATATTAAAAAGAGATTGATAAACATAAGTGAGTAAGAAAGACATTTCGTCTTTACTTTCTTACTGTGCTAATCAATGTTATGTAACAGGAAGTAAAAGAAACAGCTTCTCAGAAAAGTACCCATAGTATGATATGTTGTCATAGCTAGTAATAGACAGCATAGATAGGCTTAATATTCCAGAAATAAATCTTAATTCATATAAAATTTTTACATGGTAATAAGAGAATAATTATTGTACAAGTGAGTCAATAATTTCAGAAGGAAATAAATATCCAGGTAATCAGGTCAAAACACACACACTCATATACAAGTACAGACAAAATACAGGATAGGGGAGATATAAACTTAGAATATATACTGTATATGAATTTAGAAATGTTTTGTTTAAAAGCAAAATCAATCTCAAAATCAGATATTGACAGATTTGTCTCCATAAAACCATAAAAGTTTCTGCAAAACAAAAACCATAGAACCACAGCAAACTTAAAATAAAAAGGCTAAACTGATTTAGATGAAAAATATTTGCTCCAACTATAAAAATAGATCAATACTCTTAAGTAAATGTAATATCAATCAATAGAAATACTAATATAGGCTCAACTGAAAAAAATGGCAAAAAGCAAGAGAACATTTAGACTTAAAAAAATACAAGGACTTCCAAATATTTTCTCAATGTTTAATTACAGCATAAACAAATAAATGTATAAATACATAACCAAAAATCCCTTTATTTAGCTAACAAATTAATAATTTTTGAAGGCATTTAAATATTGCAATATTCAATTTAGTTAATTTTACTTTTAATATTGCAAAATTCAATTTAGTTAAGGCTGTTTTAAAAAAAGAGTCTTTAGCAATATTGGTAGAAGTGATTTTGGTACAGTCTTCTTAGAAAGTTCACATCTATTAAAATTAATTAATTTATTCTGTTTAGTCGGACAAAAATTTTCATACCAGTGAACTTAGTAATTTTATTCCTGAGAATTCTTATAATCAACTGTTGAAACTAATTAGAATTGTTAAAAAGAATCAAGAACACCACATTAATATAATGAAGGATAGAAATTATATAATCTTCTTAGTAGATACAGAAAAAGCATTTGACCAAAGTCAACAATCTTTTATGATAAAAACTCTCAATTAAAGGAAGTCTATATTTATTTTATAATGAACATATGCCAAAAAGCATCACATTTTAGCAGTAAGTCTAAATTTAATTAAAACATTTTAATACAAAATAAATAAAAGTAATTTAAAGTGTTACAGAGAATTAACAACTCTTTAAAAAAAAACAAATGACATACCACATAAAATGTATAGGAAGCTGGTCTATATTCTTTCAGATTAAATATTTGCCTGGAATATGTAGAATTCAGGGGAGGAATCTACATTTTAACCCTTATAAACTAGAAATTATCTTTGTATAGTCTTTGGTATTTCTTAAAGAAAATTAAGAAAATGTGTGTTTGTGTGTGTGTGTGACTTTTTGTGACTTTTTTGTGTGATTGTTTTTTGTGTGTGTATGTGTGACTACTTTCTTTTGTGACTTTTTAAGAAGTAAACTCTAAGCCCGATGTGGGGCTCAAATTTACCACCCCAAGATCAAAAATTGCATGCTGTACTGACT
>JAPYYJ010004456.1:0-10413 GCA_028533885.1 Nasua narica
GGTGGTGGGTATTGAGAGGGGCACGTACTGCATGGAGCACTGGGTGTGGTGCATGAACAATCAATCTTGTAACACTGAAAAATTAAAATAAACAAATTTGGGGGAAAAAAATAAAAAAAAATAAAAGAAGAGCAAGACTTTTCAAAAAAAAAAAAAGCATAAAACTGCAGAAATAATGTAAGTGGGATCTTGTCTCTCCTGGTTTCCGGGAAGGGAGGGAGGGAGTAAGATAAGTCCTGATAGCCCTGCCATCATCATCTCTCCCAGGAGCGCACACTTGTGCACTCCTGCTTCTGGTCTGTCTCTGGAGTCCAAGCCATTTGCGTGCTCTGCTTCCTGCAGCCAGGTTCCCTGTTATTCTGATCCTAACTCCTAGAGCCGCCCCATCCTCCATCTCCTTTCTCAACTGCTGTCCCTTGTGCCATCTCCTCATCCATGGTATCTAGACTGCCAAGACCTTGGAATCAGGGGAAGAATGTAAGAGATCTCTCCACAACCTCACCTGTTGCCCTAAAACATCTTTATCTTTCCATCTTACAGCCCTTTCAGGGTAGGAATTGGAAAAACATTTTCCAGGCCTGGAAAGAAGAGGAAGAGCAGTTGGAATACACCACTCAATGCATGGCTTGCCTGATTTCCAATCATGTTCTTTGGTTTTCTCTGATCTCAGGTTCATTTTCTGTGTACCAAGGGTTAAGCAGCCAGAGCTTGAGTCTATACATCTGTTGCTGTTTGTCTGACCTGATAATCTGTTATGAAGGGTAATTTATGTGTCAACTTGACTAAACCATGGTACCCAGATTTTGGTCAAATGCCAGTCTAGATGTTGCTGTGAAAGTATATTTTTTATATGTGATTAACACCAAAATCAGTAAACTTTGAATAAAGCAGATACCCTCCATAATGTGGATCCTAAAATGATCATCCACTAATTCCTTAAAGTCTTTAAGAGGAAAAGATTGAAATGCTTGAGAAAAGGGGAATTCTGCCTCCAAGGGCCTTCACACTTGAGCTGCAAATCAACTCTTCCCTGGGTCTCCAGCCTGCCAGCCTCCTCTTCAAAATTCAAACTTGCTAGCCACAACAAAAGCATGAGCCAGTTCCTTAAAATTAATCCCTCTCTCTTTTCTCTTGCTCTATCTTGGAAAGATCCTATTGATCTCATTCTATTGGTTCAGTTTCTCTAGAAAACCCTAACACCCCCAATATGACCCTCCTGGCTAACATGGAAACTATAATGTTCATTCATTCCTTCATTCAATGTAGTTTTTCTGAAGACATGGCTCACACTTGGCCAAGCATCATCCCTTGTAAGGGAGAGGCAGGTAGTTTTAGTGAATGAAACAGCCATGGGTAAGAAAGGGTTGAACTCCTGGCCAGGGAGGCTCAACAAAGTTTTCCAAACTTGTATGGAATATGAAGTCACTGAAGGGCCTCCCAAGGTCAGATCTGCATCTCAGAATTCTCTAAGGAGGATGGCTCTGAGGAATCTTCACTCCTGACAGGTGCTGCTTCAGTGAAAATCATAACTAGCTGTATGGAGACCACCAAGTGAGGAGCACAAGAAAAGAAGGGCAGGTCTCATGTGAACATTGCCTGGGATTGGTGCTGGGTTGATAGTACTGACGTTTTTCTCTCTTTTTTTTTTTCTCACATGTTTGATGCTTTTCTACATATCTTCAATAATGGCTAAAGTATCTATACATAAATCACAATCCTGTAAAAGACTTCAAAGAAAATAATAGAACAACCTTATAAGAGTTTCTCCATCTAGCTTCTTCATTTTGCTCTTCAATGAAATTTCCAGCCCAGCTCCACACTATTTTCCAGAAATGAATTATAATCACTTCTCAAACTATGAATTAAACCAAGCTGGGTTGAAGCTCTCCAGCATACTTGTTCACAAAATCCCCAGGATAAGGAAATCAATTAAACGATGGGTCTCAAAGCACTGAGAGCCATCAGGTGCTCATAGAAAATTAAAATTGGAAGGTAACAGGGGAACACACATACACAAAGACTTAGATTGTACTTTTCTCTAATATCCCAGTTTCTTACAAGGAACAAGTATGCTATTATAATCTTGAAGAACTTGAATTTTTTAAAAAGAAGTTGTCTTAAAGATTGATTAGTCCAACTTCTGACTCTGTGTAAGACAAGAGGGAAAAGTTAAAGGGAGAGGGAAGAAGTGGAATATAGGTACATATTCATTCTGGCTAAATCTTAGCATTACCTTTTAAAGGCAAGTATGGATGTTGATTTCAGAGCTGGAACTTTTCATTCAAAACATTTCACTCACCTCAAAGCAAACCAAGTGGCTATGGGGAATGGCTCCCAAGTGTGTCTGCTTACAAAGGAAGCACTGTCTACCTTACCTTAAACTCTTCCTGAGGAAAATAGGCCCAGGACAATGGAAGGGCACATTCATCATCTGCCAGCCACTGAGGACCAGAGGCTGTATCAGAAAACAGTCTTCTTGATTTTCATTTTAGTATAATTTCTACCTCATTATCCTAAATCAAATTCCCACTTCCCTCAGACAGGGCAGTTAGCATTTCATTTAAATCCTTTGTCTTTCAGAGGTTATGTGGTTAGAATTAGCAAATACCCCTTACTTGCACAAATGAGCTAAAAATGAAAATGTCAGTGGAAGGTGTGAACCAGTCCAAGATAAGTCAATATGGACGCGAGTGTCCAGCTGTACTACTGAGGTCATTAAAAGCATCCAAATGTAAAAGAAAGTATTATAATTTTGAAGCATGGTGTTTCTGTTTGTGGAAATCTAAAGAGAACAGACAACCCAACAAAATAGTTCCAGATTTTTTTTCTTTCTTTATGTACTTGGTCCTTCCAGCAGATGTCACTAAAGGGCAAGCCACTCTTCTAGGTCAAAGAAATTATTTCAAGGGAGATGAGGTGCTTTAATATGTCCTAAATGTCACAATACCAGAAGGACTAGACTACAGGCTGACTAGTATTGGCTGAATACCACTCATTTGCATGTGAAAATAGCAACCAGCAGCAAAGCTTCACTCTGAGATGATAATATACCACATTGCATAAAATAATGTCTTTTGGGGAGTAAGAAGCTGTGACTGAATCTTCACACAAAACTCAAATGTAACTTCTTGAATGTAAAGACATTGCTAATTTTGTCATTTAGGTGAAAATATATTTCAAATAATAAGATTTAACTTTTCAAATTAATTACTTAACATAATTCACACTATTAGGATCATTATAATACTATGCAGCAATATTAACTTTTCCATCTCCTCTTTTCATGTTAAGCATGACTTATCTGAATGCCCCTATGCTTGGGAGAGTGGCCAACACCATTGGACCCTGCTAGACAAGTATGTCACATGAGCCAATAAACATAGTCTGAAAGAATATTACGGAATCCCCGAGATGAGACTTGGTTATGTTTTTATCTTGGATTACATTTATCTTGTTTGTCTTTCCTTTTTCCTACTACGAGGTTGCTACTTTGTTCTGGGGGAGTCAGAAAGATCTCCCCTGACCTGGTTCTCCACCATGTATTTGATGACCAAGGACTTGTCAGGGGTGAGACCCACTTCCAGCGTGCACTGTGTCACAGGATAAAGCTGATCTTATTTGTGTGTCACATATCTAGCTCCATACCTCCCTGTCTGTCCCCAGGAACACTGGAGTGAAACAGGCCAAACTTGTTAATCACATATTGGTCACACTGTTTCATAACTCTACATATGTGCACTTGCTGTTTTTTTGGAATGTCCTTTCTTTTCTTCTCTATCACATGCTCAAGTATCCTCCAAGACAACATGCAAATATCACTCCTATGATAAATCTGAAGGTACCACTTTTGGAGCAGCCTCACAGTTGGTCAGAAGGAAGCACACACAGCCAGTAATAGCAGCTCTGTCACCTATACTATCTACTTGGGTGTCCCTCACCATCAATGCCCAGACTGCCTTCAACGATACAATGTTGGCATGACCCTCTAAGTCTATCCTTTATTTCCTCAGGGAAACATTCCTTGACAACTTCTCTCTGGGGTTCTATGTGCTCCTTCAAGGCCTTTGCAATGGGAGGCACTTTAGTATTGTGGTTCAGAGTGCAGGCTTCATAACCAAAGAAGCACACTAAATTTGGTCTTGGCCACTTCCCAGCCATGTGACTGTGGACAGGCCCATACTCTCTCTGGCGTTAACTCATCATGAAATGTGGACAATGATACTCAGCCCATTGTATTAAATATCATAATTCACACAAACCATTCAGAATAATGCTTAGCATGTGGTAAATTCTCATAGTTGTCACATACCAACATCAATATAAATTGTTATTACAACATTTTAAATACAACATTGTAATTTTCTAATTATAGTGTCTGTGCTTCCCACCCAACACAGCTAAATTGGGAACTCCTTAAAAGCAGGAAATATGTCTAAGTCATCTTTGTATACATAGCACAAAGTTTGCATCTTGAGCATAAGTATGGGGACAAAGCATTTAATAACAATAATCACAACAATAATAATAGTTGGATGAATCAGCTATGGTCCATAATAGGAAAAATAGGAAATGCTAGAAATATAAAGCAAATGAAAAGTTAAGTTTCAGGTCAGTTGCATATAAGATACTCATCTCAGTAAATGAAAAGTCAACTTTTGTAAATACTAGTGAAAACACTAATTCAAAATCCATTTTTCAGAAAGAAAATAGACATTCAGTTAACTGAATGTACAGTTATTCCTCTATGAAAACAGACACTGATACTTGCAACTTTGTACCTGGGTGTCACACACCAGATTGGCTTGACAATTGGGAAATGTGACCTGTATGCTACAATGACTGGAAATCAAATCTCCATATACAACTACTTCATTCTTGTAACTATCAGAGATGCTGACAAATACATTGGATTTTTCAATGGCCTCAACTTCTTAAGTACGTGATGTCATTTTGAAAAATATATTTCTGTCTATAATTTTATTAAATTATTTAACATTTTTGCTTCTATCTCCCATACCATGATTTGTGTGCCAATGATAACAACTGAAGGAAAAAAGTCTAATTTTATTTCCAAGTCTCTACATTTAGTATTTTTGTTGCACTTATTTTTCAGCTCACCAAAGGTGACTTTCTCCTTTCATTTCATTCATATTGTCATGGCCCAGGCCATCTATACACTCTTGATGGATAAAGTCAGTGAATTTGTTTGAGTCATCATTTTACTTTGTCTTTTGGTGGCATTTGATAATGTTAACTCCCTTCCTCTTTAAGCCCTCTTGGATTTTTTTCCTTTCTCTTCTAATAGACTGTCTCAGACTCCTTTTCCAGATCATGTTCTTTTTGTTTGCCTCTTAAATGTTGATGTCTCTAAGGCTGTGCTTTCAGCTCTCTTCTTTTCTCTGTTAACCTTCTCAAGCAATCTTATCCACTATTTTGGTTTCATGAAACTATGCACAAGCAAGGAAACCTGAATTATATATGAGTAACGTGTGTGGATATACACACATACATTCGTGTATATACATACCAAATCTCAACCTTTCTCCTAGATATCTACCACATTCTCCATGCCTGACATTAATACAGCCACTTGATCTAAGAGATACCAAAAACACTTCCACTTTCCCCAAAGCCTTGCTCCTAATATCCACCCAGACACAAAATCACAGACCGAATAATACATTTGTAGAACTATCAAGTTCCCTCTGAGTCCTACACTGGGCAAGTTCTATGCCCACATCATCACCATCCAGACATTCTATATCCTCATGGACTCTCTATATGCCCCTTGCACACAGTTATGGAGGATTTCTGTAAGAAAGCAATCATTTTTGTTTTGTTGTTGATTCATTTCAACTTTCCCAGTTAAAATCTTTCGTTGGTTCTCCATTGTCAGCAGAGCCCAACTGTAACTGCTTGTATTGTATATGAAGCCTTCCCTGATTCCCTTACTTCTCAGCCTTTCACCTATGGATACTTCTAGTACGTTATGTTTTAGCCATGCCAAAGTACTTTCAATCTCTAGAACCCCCCAAGATGTAACATGCTTTTATGGCTTTTGACATGTTGTTGTTTCTTTCTAGAATTCCTTCTCACCATACATCCTTAGGAAAAAAAAATCCATCTTCAAGCATTATGCTTAATAGTGATCTCTTCTATAAAGCCATGAACTTTATTAAAAATCTAATCATTACAATTGCATCAAAAAGAATAGAATACCTAGGAATAAATTTAACCGAGGAGGTGAAAGATCTGTACACTGAAAACTGTATCAACTGAAGAAACTGAAGATGTTACATAAATGGAAAAAACTCTATGCTTATTGACTGGAAAAATTGTCAAAATGTCCGTACTGCCCAAAGAAATCTACAGATTCAATGCAATCTTTATCAAAATTTCAGTGGCATTTTTCACAGAAATAGGACATATAATCCTAAAGTTTGTAGGGGACTACAAAAGACCTCAAATAGCAAAAGTTATTTTGAGAAAGAAGAACAAAAAAACAGAGGCATCACACTTCCTAATTTCAAGCTATATTATAAAGTTGTTGTATTATAGCATCAAAACAGCATCGTACCAGCATAAAAATAGAGACCAAGATCAATGGAACAGAACAGGCAGCCCAGCAATAAGCCAACACATATGTGGTCAATTAATTTATGACAAAGAGTCAAGAAAATACAGTGGGGAAAGGACATTCTCTTTAATAAGTGGTGTTGGAAAAACTGGACAGCTACATGCAAAAGAATGAAACTGAACTACTATCTTACACCATACACAAAAATTAACTCAAAATGGATTAAAGACTTGAATGTAAGATTTGAAACCATAAAACTCCTAGAAGAAAATATAGGCATTAAGCTCCTTGACATTGATCTTAATGATGATTTTTTTGGATTTGAAACCAAAAGCAAAACAACAAATGCTAAAGTAAAAGGGATATATCAAACTAAAAAGCTTATGTACCGAATAGGAAACCATCAATAAAATGGAAAGGCAACCTACTGAATAGTAGAAAATATTTTCAAGTCTATCTCTGATAAGGGGTTAATATCCAAAATATACAAAGAACTACAACTCAATACCAAAAAAATAAACAGTCCAACTAAAAAAATGGGCAGAGGATCTGAATATTTTCCCAAAGAGGACATAGAAATGGCCAATTAGTATATTAAATAGTGCTCAATATCACTAATCATCAGAGAAATGCAAATCAAAAATACAGTTAGATATCACCTCACACCTGTTAGAATGGCTGTTATCAAAGAAAAGGAAGAAGAAGAAGAAGAAGAAGAAGAAGAAGAAGAAGAAGAAGAAGAAGAAGAAGAAGAAGAAGAAGAAGAAGAAAAGGAGGAGGAGGAAGAAGAAGGAAGGAGAAAGAGAAGGAGAAGGAGGAGGAGGAGGGACAGTGTTGGCAAAGATATGAGGAAAAGGGAACCCTTGTTCACTGTTGATGGGATTGTAAATTGCTGCCGCTACTATGGAGGACAGTATGGAGTTTCCTTAAAAAATCAAAATAAAACTACCATTTAATCCAATAATTCCACTTCTGGGTATTTATCTGAAGGAAATAAAACATTAATTGTAAAAGATATGTGTGCCCCCGTGTTCACTGCAGCATTATTTATAAGAGTCAAAACTTGGAAGCAACCTAATAGTCCATGAATGGATGAACAGATTTTTTAGATGTGGTATATACAATGAAATATTATTCAATCATTAAAAAGAAGGAAATCTGCATTTGCAACAACATGGATGGACCTTGAAGTCATATGCTGAGTGAAATAAGTGAGACAGAGAGAGAAAAATACTTATATGTGGATCAAAGAAGAAAAAAACAAAAGGGAAGCTCAACTGTGCCCTTGGTGTATCTTTCCCCCTTCCTTAGGTATTGTTCTGTAAGCATCTGCAACACAGCCCACAGGTTCTGTGCCAGGCACTGAGTATGGTCACTGAGATGTAATTTGGTTCAACAGAGGTGAATGAATAAGTAAATTACACTCTTCAGAGTTCTAAAACACACCTTTTGCAAAAACGAAGTATTTTTCCGCTGTGTTAGCCCTACTAAATCTACACACAATGAAAACCGAAAAAAGAATATTTATTTATGACTTACAGAAAAATGGTTTGCCCTCTTTTCTTTACCAATCTGCTATTTTCATGACTGGTTTTCTGTAGTGGTATTTTTGTATTATAATTTACCCCACAGTGAGATCAGCAGTAACTTCTCATCCAAAGAGCTAAATAAATGTCTATGACCTCACTACATTATAGAGTAGGATAGCAAGACAGAGAAATCAAAAGGCTGAGAAAGTGGCCACAATAGCACAACTGTTTGAAAGTGTAACTTTAGTTCCTCTCACTAAAAACACACATTGTTTATTCCATGGCAAAGCTTTTGTTTTAAGGCTCAGAAATGGGTTTTCACAAATCTGCTTTCATCTGTATTCCATGCCTGTAAATCATCCTGTTTGAAATATCAGATTGACAACATAGTTGAGCCCTTGGGTGAAATTCTGCCTCTAACATAGCTGAATCCCAGACTGAGAAGTCATTGAACTATTTATTTTTAGTGTCACAGGTAGGAATTATTGTGTCAACCTCAGCATTGTGGAAACTTAAAAGAAGGATCAACCAGCTGAGTATTATGGTGAACATAATCTGCTTCCACCAGTTTTTACCATAATACAAAATCTTATTTCTAATGAATTATCATGTTAGTAATACAGCAGGCTAAAAGAAGAATTTTACTCTTGGAGGAAGAATTTTACTCAACCTACTTCTTGCTATAATATTTATAACTTATTTGTACAAATGTACATGACTGCTGGTGTTATATTTCAACTTATGGTACACACACATACACACAGATCATAATTCATGTCACAAAATTCTCCAATCCCATAATATACACAATTTGAACATTTTTATCATTATCATTCTCTCATTAAAAATTCAAATAATATATTGAACAATATTATCTTCTATTAAAAAATTATTCTTCCTTTAAGTGGCATGAGAGATAAAGATTGAAACTTATTCTTTAATAAATGTCCCAGATATTTCTAGAAATATTATGTGATCAGAAAATCCATAAACTTCTAAATGTTCTTACATACAACAAATGACCAACAAACATTTGTTGAGGAATGATGCATGTATGTATGTATGTATGGAAGGACAAATGCATGAATAGATGGTTAGATGAGGGCTCTTTCAAGAAGACAGTGAGTATAAAGTAAAATAAATATTACAAAAAATAAATAATATAGTAATCCACACACTGAAGTCACTCAGAAACTGTATGATAAAAATTAATGAATGACATGAATGAATACATAAAATATCAACTTATTTTATCCCTCAGGTTAACCAAAAAACAATCTGTTGGGAAAAAAATCCGTCAATCATGTATTTCAATCCAGATTTAGAAAATAAACACAGTCTATAAAAGTTCATAGAATTAACTAGAAAAGGGACTAGATATCAGATCTTCTGACTTTGACTGAAGTGATTTTGCATTAGAGTACATATTGTTTTCTTTTAGTACAAAAATGAAAAAAAAATGTTTCTATTTTCAGAGAAACTTTTTTTTAATGAGCAAAATACTGTACAATTCATTGTAGATTCTAGTCAGCAGTTTTATTGTATGACTGGAATGATGGAATGATTATAATTGCTTAGTTAGACTTTGGAAATATTTTTAACTTCTTAGGCAATTTATAATTTACGGCATCCTTTAGTCTCTTGATTAGGAAATTGTTGGTCAGACTTTTCAGTGTAACTTCAGGGTTTCAAATGTGCTACAGATTGGCAGGAATATATTACATAGGTACATGCACACATAAGCACTACACATACTCATAAAGTTAGATAAAATTCCTGATTTCATTAACCAAAGATTGTAAAATAACTATAAAGAGCAAAATGGCCATACTGGGCAGAAGTAAATTTAGCCTAGCTTTCCCGAACTTCAGAATCCAAAACAGAGACATGCTAATCTAAGGGATGGATTTTTAACCATTTACAAAATGATATTTTTAGTCACACACACACATGCACACAAAGAATACCTCCATGAACACCTAAGAACATAGAATATGTTACACTTCTCCATATCTTCTCTAAGTCCATAAATGCATTTATGAACAATGAAGTAATGCTACTACAATTTATGATTCTTATGATAAATCATTTTTGTGATTTTTAAATCATTTTTAAATTGCTCATTTGCTGATAAAGTATCATGCACTGAAAGAGCATTGGATTTTAGATGAAGGTCTACTGCTAACTAGCTGCATGGCACTGGTAATTTCTTTAGCCTCTGCGAACTGAATGAAGTGACTTCATTTGGGGAAAGATGAAATTTATTTACCCCTGTACTAAGTAACAGTCTTGCCAAATCTAATAATT